>RJWM01004572.1:0-100104 GCA_004363535.1 Dasyprocta punctata | reverse complement strand
TTTTTTTTTTTTGGTACCGGGGATCGAACTCACAACTCAGGCGCTTAGGTCACTTTACTCATGATCTTGATAAGTAACAAATACAGGGGAGAGTGTCTTGTAAACTTTCAATAATTTAAAAATTATGTGAATGAAATAATCACTATAAGGGCAGAGTGGCTGGACAGCCTGGCTTCCTCACAGCAAAGGGGTCTGAGCAGCCTCGGAGGTCCTGCCTCGGTGCTGCCCGAACAGCTCCTGAGGTCGGCGCGGACAGAAGGGACGAACCTAACCTGAGACAATAGTAATGCTACGCGCAGAGCAAAGAGCAAACTTGGTATAAGAGCATTGTAAGATTCAGGTCTTTAAAATAATGTCCTAATCAGGTTCAATAAACATTAAGTAATGCAAAATGTTGAATGTTCATTTAAATAAAGTCTTTACCTCTAACCTACGGACATAAATATCCACTGAGGGGGTAGTGCTACCTCGGTTCACGAACTTCAGTCATTCCATGACGCTGGGAAAGGCGGACAGCTGTGGTCGCATTTGTCATCCCACTCGGAGTCCACAAACAAAAATGAAATTCTGCGAGACACTTCTGTTTGTGAACCAAATCGTTCACAGACAAAAGTGTTCGTGAACCAAGGTATCATGGTACACAGATATGCAAGGATGTGCTTTTTTACTATAGAAATACAGATTATTTAAAGCACATGCGATTTTAGAATTTAATTCTCTTATCACTGGAGAAGACTATCTGTGTAGCAATGTGTTGCTAAACAGATTAAAAATTGTGAGTGATTTTTCTGCATTTCTATATCTAACTTACCTTATTTGGTCATAAATAAGAATTTATCCTACTCTTGTTCCTGAGATTGAGTAGCAAGGTAAGAAGAAATGTTTGCAGAAACCAAATGAAAAGAAGCCCAAGGAAAGTTCATTTTTAGGGGGTACTACACGTCGAGATGACTCCTTGCTCAATGTTAAAAGGCCAACTTTCATGCCAGGAACTAGATCCTTCTGCTCGCGTTCCCGCCCCGCACATCTCCGTGCTGACCGTCCTGCACCTGGTGCTTAGCCCTCAGCATCGACTCTAAAAAATGCTTCCTCACAAGACTTGGAGAGGTCCAGGCAAAAAGGGATCATGAAAACTTACCTCTCTGCCGGTTAACACATGTCTCGCCAATTTCACCTTGGCGAAATTCCCCTTCCCTATGGTTTTCTGTAAACGGTAATTTCCAATGTGAGGCTGCTCCTCCGAGGTAATGGAGTTTCTACTCCGGGGGATGTTCTGTCTGCTACTGGATTTGGGAGGTGGGATGTGCGGTTCCGTGTATTCATCCACAGATGTATGCTGGGAAAAAAGTTATATATTTCACTATTAATTAATTACACTACAAAAGACAATTTAAAAGACTAATGATTTTCACTAACAGTTCATCTTCAATGAAGGTTAATTGCCTTGTACCATTCTAAAGTTTAAGCGTTCCATTGATAATGCCTTCCTGACTTCAACTACCTCCACCACAAGGAACACTCATTCACACTGAAATGTTTTCCATAGCTTTAGGTACGAACTTGATTCTTTTCACAAGTCTGGTTGCAAAACTGAGCTGAACGAGAACCGAATCAAATTCAACAGTGAGGGTCAATGTTGAGCTTATGGGGAAATTTGATACGGTTCTTGTCCAGTTCAGTTTGGGACCAGAATTGTAGAAAGAATTGAGCTTGTGAACTGAGGTACCATATGCTTGGGTTCTGAAAAGGAAACAAGTAGGTAGTCAGATGCCCTGTGGCTCCTGTGAAGGATGTGATCCCTTCACGTTCGGGATGCACAGTCCAGGACTGATTCATTAGCAGGACAGAAAGTCCTCACTGCCAAGACAGCCTCGCGCCTCTCAAGTCAGCCCGGCACCTGGGCTAGCCCTCTACGTGCCCCTGGTCTGCTGGGCACAGAACTCGACCAACTGACCAATCCGGCGCCCACTTCCAGTGTCCTTGCAGTCAGTTCTCGCCGACTCCCCACCAGGCAGACCATAGCCCTGCCCAGGTCCACGGCCCAAAATCTACTCCATTCCTGCTGATTTCCACACTTGAGGAAAAGGAGCCACTGCCTCAGCCTCACACGAGCATGCACTCAGCTCCTGGGGTCAGGCTCAGGTCAGGCTGTGTCACTATCCCTGCCTCTGTCTAGTTTTGTCTGTGTCCTGACATCTGTAAAATCTCTTGTAGTTTTTGTAAAAGAAAAAAAAAAAAAACCAGAATCACACATAATAAACACTTTTCTCTAGCTTCATAAAAAACAGCTGAAGATGAGTAGAACCAATTAGCAAAGGCAGGGGTATCTTTCATGCATAAACCGATTCAAATCCATGTTGTCCTAACTGACATGAGCAAAAGCTTCCCTAAAATATCTTGATCTGAAATTCCTTCAAGACAACTTAAAAGATCAATCATTTACCAGTCCCATGCAAAGCATGATTCGCGCTCACTTTTCTATTTGTTGCTACTCTCTGATTCTACATGATAATCTTCTCGTTTTAATTCAGTGCAGGATGGTTTTCTCCCTCTGAGTCAGCTGCCCATCCTCAGGGCCAGTGCTGCTGCCTGGAGTGAAACACCCACTCCGGGTCCCAGCCACATACATTTACTTCCCCGTCCCTGCATTCTACTATGGGCAATGCCGGGGCAGAAATTTTCTTTTTTTTTTTTTTTTTTTGTTACCGGGGATCAAATTCATGACCTCACGCTTGCCAGGCAGGTGCTTACTCCACTGAGCTAAACCCTCGGCCCTGTTTCTTCTCTTTGTATGCTCCCTGCACAGCCGTGTGTAGGTTCACAGGGAAGGGGACAAATCAATAGTTCTCAGCGCATTATCTCTGGACTTGGTCACCAGTGTCAGCCGGGAACTCGTCAGCAACAGGAGCTCTCTGTCTGGTCCGTTCCAGACGGATTAGGAGAAGCTCCCGGGAAGGGTGTGGAGTCTGCTTCCTGAGCCTTCCAGGTGATTCCTGGTGCATTTCAAAGTTTGAGAACAACTGCAGTGGGTAATGGGAGGAAGGAAGTGCAGATTTACTCAGGACTCGGATAACTGGGCACAAACTAGAGATGTTTAATTGCACTCGCTACAGCTATAGTATTTCCCACAAATAGGACTTCGAATCTTTTCTGCAGAGAATGCTGACTCGTCCATCCTTCGGGATTTAGTAGGACTCCGCCTCCACCAAGCTTTCTATGTCTTCTCACAAAGCAGAACTGATTACTCTTCTCTTCCACTGCAACCTTTGTATCCTGTAAGCACTTTTACTATTAGAACCATCACACCATCTTCTAAGTATTTGTCCATGGTCAGCTGTGCTGCAGATCTAAAGCTCCTAAAAGCCCTATAACCCAATAAAATGCTATGCACAAAGAGGGCACTCAATGTCAATGAGCTCAATTGAAGGCATCTGGAGACTCCCGGCGCCATGCAGAATGAGTCCTTGCTACCCAGATCCGGGTAGTGTGTGAGAGCAGGATGAGTTAAAGAACAACACAGCTTCTAATGCTGGCTGCCCGCTCTTCTGTGACCCCAAACCAAACGTGGCTGGCTGTGCTGCTAGCTCCAGACCACTGCACCCTTGGCCACAGAGCTGTCTCACGCCTTCCCATTTAGGGTGGGCCCGAGCACCCACTCTTCGGGTTGTCATGTGATTTTCTCCGACCAGCCCAGCGAGCTGAAGGTAACAGCATGAGAGCTCCATGCAAGTCTTCAAGAGGCCTGCTGCTCTCTTAAAGTCATGCTATGACCAAAAAGTGTCATGTGACCTGGGCTAAGTGGAAGTTGGGCTTCTTTCTCGTGGCACATGGAGGGCAGTCAGTAGCTTCAAGAGGAGGCCGAACTTATCCTTCTCAGCCACTGGCTGCCAAGAACTCCTGAAGGGGACGAACGCCAACTTCACGCTTCCTACCAGCAGTGAGCGACCGCAGAAGGTGCCGCTGCCGCTCTGCGTGGGGACGGGAAGGGTCACGCAGAGCGAATCGGTGGGGGGAGCTATGGACAAGGTTCCCCGGGACGCAGGGGTCAGACTCACAGCAGAGTGTGCCTGCTGCCCAGTGAGGGGTGCTTTCCTGTCACGGGCCGCGGAGAACTGGGCAGAGAAGAAGTGCAAATCTGTCTGGGGTTGCGTTGTGCGTGCCAAACTGAGCGTTCTCAAATCGGTTATTGTTCAAAAAAAAAAGGAGGGAAGGATTGACCTCCACCTGGGGCCCCAAAGAGCTAGAAGAATCCAAAAACTTTTCAGTGTCTCCAAAGAAGAAGATGTCACATTGTCAGAAAGCCCTTAAACAAGGAAGGCAAGAGAGGCAGGCCCGGCACAGCCAAGACACAGGGCCTTGCTGCTCTCGAGTCCTGCAGCCCAAAGGCCGTCTGCTCCGAGGAAGCGGCACAGCGACAGCGACAGGCGGGAGGCTGCGGAACACGCTGCGCTTCCACCGAGGGGACCAAGGAAGCCAGAGGAAAGCAGCAGGAGCACATTCCCAAGAGACACAGGCTGTCCTCTCTGGGAACTTCTGCTTCCAAACCTGAGACCAGTCAAAAACAAGAGGGCTTAAGACACAAATAAATACAACCTGACCTCGAAAACAAGATCTTGCAATAACCAGGAGGAGAGCTAACCCAGGATGACCCCAGGAGGGGACGCGAGTGACGGGGGACAGAGCGATCCCAGCCCAGCCCAAGCCAGCACCTCGGGGGTGACACTCTGACTCTCAGGAGTAACGAGCCGCTGTTGGTGTCGGCCCGAGTGTGGGGACGACTCTACCACCAGGATGGAACCTGTCACTGTCATTTTTTTTTTTTTTTTGCGGCACCGGGGACTGAACTCACAACCTCGCACCTGGCAGACAGGTGCTTAAGCCACTGAGCCAAACTCCCGGCCCTGGTTTTTTGAGGCAGGGTCACACTGTGTAGCTCAGGTTGGCCTTGCGCTCGTGTTGTAGCCCAAGACAGCCTCGAACTCACAACGCTCCTCCTACCTCAGCCTCCCGAGTGCTGGGATTAAAGGCATTCCCCACCATGCCCGGCTTGCCCTGTCACTGTTTTAACTGACTTCTTTTGCTGGGGTTCAAGCTCAGGGCCCAGAGCATGAGAGGCCGGTGCTCTGCCGATGAGCTACACCCCCTGCCTCTCTCCCCCGCATTTTAAAATTCAGATAAACATAATGGAAGTCAAGGAAGCTGCTATGAACAACAGGCTTTCTCACCAGGCATATTCACCTTCCAGCAGAACTCGGGGCGGCAGGGGAGAAGCAGCTGGTTACCGAGGGGAACCCTGACCCTAGGTGAGCCGCACAGGCGCAGACCCCTTGACTGTTCTCATCCCCAGCGCCAAGAGTGCTGTAACGGAGGGGTCAGCAAAAGGCTCTGGCATGCACACGTCCCTGGGGTAACGCACCGACTTGTGGGATATAGGACTAAATTGTTTCTGGTTGATTTTTATTTTTAAAAAGCTCTAACTCTCAACATTAAACAAGACTGTTTTATCCAATCCATATCAATGTAGCATATGACTCTTAAATTTAACAAATCAGAGGTAGGCGTGGCCGGCTACACTGTAATCCTGGCACTTGGGGAGTTCGAGCCCCAACTCAATGGCTTAGTAAGACCCGGTCTCAAAATAAAAAGTACTGAGGGGAGGGGTGGGGCTGTAGCTCCACAGGAAGGCCCTGGGTTTCCATAGTACCCCCCATCAGAATACACATTATTTTACATTTTATAGTTCAGATTGTAAGACATTCATCAAAAGAAACATTTCAAAAAAATTATACCTTTACTTAAGGTTGCAGAGCGCGCCACAGACCGCGTGGGAGGAACCTGCCGCGCGGTGCAGAGAGCAAGGCTCCCCCTCCCGCCGGGTCCGCAGCTCGGTCCTCAGACGGGAGACCCGGCGGAGCTCGCCGGCGGCTCTCGCCATATTCAACAGCGACTTTAATTTAGAATGCCTGCAGCCCAGAGGCTGTGAGATACAGAAGTCATGTTGGCTTGATTACAGCATCTCTTCTGAGTTCAGTTTCCAGCTCTAGCTGAGAGTAACAGATTGAAATCCCGGCATTCTTTCAGTTGCTCGCTGCACCCAGCAGCGCGGCCTCTTGGGTTCTCTCTGCGGCGATGTCACAGGCGCCCAGGTCACAGGCGCCAAGGTCACAGGTGCCAAGGTCACAGGCGCCCAGGTCACAGGTGAGGCTCGCTAGCTCTCCAGCACCGCCGCCCAAGGGTGACAGCCTGCGGCTCCCAAGTGAGAGCACAGCGCCACCTATCTGCAATCCCAGCTAGCTCCGTGACCTTGGGCATCCTTAACCTTTACTCCACCGGTTCCTTATCTGTACAACAGGGCTGATAATAACGCCTCCCTCTGCGCCTCCGTCCTGAGGATTAGACAACTGAGGCACGGAGGCTTAGAAAAGCACCCCGTTCGCACTGGGTGTTAGTTAACCGAAACTACTCACGCAGTCAAGAAACAAACAGCAACAAAACCACCTCGTGGGCCAAATCACAGCCCACACCCCCTGTGTCTGTGGCTTACAGCCACTCCTGGCTCCCGTTTCTGTGTCAGGGTTCTTGTCTGCGAGCAACAGAAACAAATCAGACCATCTCCGGCAGAAAATGAAGTTTTAAATTTTAAATTTTAGCTGAAAGAAATTCTGGGGATGGAACTTATTTTCTAGTGAAAAAAGACTATGTGCAAGCCACCAAAATAATATCCCCGGACTTCACAGTAAAGGCTGAGAGCTAATAAAGGCGGGTGCCGGGACAGAGCAGGCCGGGAGGCGGTGCTGGGCTGTCCCACGCTACGCGGAAGGGGCAGAGGAGGGACCGACACTGCAGTACCGCCCACTTGCTGAGTTCTCCGGGACAGTGCAGAGGCAGGTGTTAATTTTGGCTGGGTGTCTGTTTCAAAGGCTTACACATTACAAACACAATTGTCCAAAATAAACCTATAAATTATACTATTGGCATTCGAATGCACTCCAGTTACGGACACGCAGTGGTGCCTGGGCTCATGACTGCATTAATCCCGTGATTCTGGAAAAGATGGTGGCCAGCCTGTTTGTCACCTGAAGCAGAGTTTGAGAATGGAACCAAAATTTTGCTGTATGGCTCTGTTTGCCAATCGAACTGTTGGCAAACAAAAGTGTTTGTGAACCGAGGCACCGCTGTAAACCCCTGCACGTCCGACCACACTAACCATACTTAAGAGACCACAGAAGGTGCAGCCTTGCTAACAAATAGGCAAAAAGCAAGACAGTGAACTCACGAACACACCAATTAACAAACGACAGACGAGGGAGTGAAAGGCCTGTTAAAGACAAGCCACAACTCCATCTATCTACTGCATTTCCCCCAAAACAAGACTGGGTCTTGCATTGATTTTTGCTCCAAAAGACAAAATAGGGTTTATTTTCAAGGGATGTTTTACTTTGTTTTACTCAATGACCTATGTTTATTCATGTATAAAAAACTACATTGATTTAAATACAGTCACAGTCTGGAACATCATCATAACTTCCAAACCCAAAACCGGTCCACCTCCAGCTCACGTGAGGCTGGGCTCCTCGCGCCTGCGTGGACCTCGGGCGAGTTCTGCTGCGTGTGGAGTTCACATCTCCACGTTCTGTGCGATGGGTAAGAAAGCCGAAACCAAAACAAACCCCAAACTGCTGGACCTAACGCGGCGTGGCTGCTGCTGAGGCGGGAGGCCAAGGTGTGCAAGGGGCAGGACACCTGGGCTGACCGCGATGGCAGAGGCCTCAGCCCTGGAGCTCAGGGCTCGCGCGCCCCGCTCCACCCGACTGGTTCTTCTGGCCCGGGATCTTCCCAAAGTTGAGCCGGGCCCTGCACCTGATAGCAGTCTTCCAGCAGGCGCTCCAGCAGGTTTTTGATGGGACAGTTCAGATCCGACATCAGAGCCGGGACATGAAAGACAGTGGCCGCTAAGCTGCGGCTCCACCGGATCGTGATCTGGTCGCCTGTTACTAACCTACGAGAAGAGCACATGCCGCAGAAGGCCACTCTGGAGACACAGCTAAAGCCACGACGGGGACAAAGCAACATTTCTTCTATCGATACCGCACCGGCAGCAGAGCTGGCCACACAGCTAGAATTCAGAGAGAACAGAAATGGTGGTCCTGTTTCGTAAGAAACGAACTGTCCTGCTGATTCAAGAAGAAAGCAAGCTGCGCTCAGTGTTTTATTTTGGCTGAAGCTCGTTCAGTGGCTGACCTATCTGGAATGTGTTTTGAAAGTCAGAAAGTAGCCTGAGGACTAAAGGTGTGGGGCAACTAACCCTTCACAAAAGTTCATAAAATCAAAGAAAAACACACAAGCGGCCAGGACCCGAGCTCCCACAGCTCTGCGCGCTGCGTTCAGGTCAAAGGGAAACACCACAAACGGAGACCCCAATTTACCTGCCCAACTCCAACCCCCCTACGGACGGATTGGACTCAGGTGTTCCAGACCAGGAACGTTCTCCTCCATGCGTGGCCTTACCAGCCTGGCCGTGGCTCACTTCTTGGTATTATTTTCACTGCCCATCAACTGTAGCCAAGCCAGACAGTAACCGGCCGCCCACTCCACCTTCTCATGTCCCAAACCAGCCATGGGTCGGCGCCCTCTCCGCTCACAGCAAGGCTGCTCAAAGGCACCCGCCCCAAAGCAGCCCGCCGCACGTTTGCAGGGCACGGTGGTCACATTCCTCGGGGGGAGTGGCACCTGCACACCGTACACCTTTACTGATTTTACTTCCCCTGCCCCGCCCTCCGTCTCTTGGTCCCCTTCTCCCATGAGAAAGATCTAGCTCCCTGCTTCCTATTACCTGTCTTTGATTTGGTCTTCATCTATACTTTGGGTTTCGCATATCAGAGGACCCACGTGGTATTTAAGTTGTGTGCCTGACTTACGTCACTTAGCAATAATACCGTCTCAAGGTGCCTCCATCTCCCTACACGTGACTAACATTTATCCCTCTTTATGACAGAGCAGTGCTCCACAGGCTAGAACTACGTTTTCTTTATCTATTCGTCTGTCGATGGACAGAGGCTGCTGCTTCCAAGACGCAGCTATGGAGAACCGCGCTGCTGCACACACACGCGTGCGTGGCTCACGTCGCCTCACACCCAGCAGTTCCCGTCCTGGTTCTAGCAGCATGCGTCCACTCTGACCCGCTGTGTGCACGGTGCAGTGCTACACACTGGAGGGCCGAGGGAAAGCGGCGGGCGGGAAGGTGGGTGGTGCCGAGCTGCGCCCACTTGCAGCTCGTGGGACAGAGGTGGCTGGGAGGGGAGAAGTGGGGAGAGGAGGGACCTGAGGCCACAGGGCCGGTGCTGGGCACCCAGCCAGCGGTCAGGGCGAGGCCTGGGAGGAGATGCGGCCTGCAAGCAACTTCCTGCCAAAGGAGAGCCACACGTGTCCCAGAGGACAAGGGAGCCCCTGTTCCGCAAAGTGAGACTGTGCTGGCCACCCTGAGAAGGCGCTACTGCCCAGGAGAGAAACTAACCCAAGAGAGCAAGCCTTCCCGAGTGACCAACCATGGGGGACACGGCTCGCCGTCCTCTCTGACAGTGACGGACGCCAACAACAGGAAGCTGCATCGGCTCCCTAAGGACAGCTCGGGCTGGGGTGCGGCTGCGGATGGGGAGCTTGCCTGCCACGAGGGGACAGAAACACATGAGACTCTGACGTCAGAAGTGAATTGCGATGTCTTATGACAGCTGCTGAGCTTGCTTGGGGCTGACAACTCACATGCTTGTGAGAAATCACACAGGGTTAGGCCCGCGGGCAGGGGTGCCACACTGTCCCCAGCACGCAGCCAGGGGCCGCCTCTGCACACTCAGGCCAAAGCCCATCAGCACCAGTGCAGCCCCTGCCAACCTGTGAACAACCACCAGACGCTCCTTACCCAAAGTCACCTCTGTAGCGAGGAGGGGAGCTCTGCCTCCACTCACAGACCCAGGCTGCCGCCGGGGAGAACGTCCTCTCCAGACAAAAGGTCACAGACGCTCCGGGAAGGCCCGAAAGGGCCAAGAGCAGAGAAACCCAGAGGGAGGGTGAGGGTGTAAGAAGGGACAGGTCACCAGGTAACGCTCCATTGTTTACAGGGGGACAAACCCCAGACCACTTTACAGCAGATAAATTCAGCAAGACACCAACCATGTCACTGGCGGAAGGAGTCTAAGCGGGGAGCTGAAGGCTAACGGGGCACCAGGGAAGTGAGAGAAAATCTGGGCAGAAATGAAGTCACAGAGAACTGTGAAAGTTCTGAATCAACTACAGGTCCTCCGCTGAGCCTAAGTGTGAGGAGAGAACCTCTGAGAAACAGTCCCGGGAATGGCCAGCCACCTACGGAATCAGAGGGTGTCCTGCCTGCCGCGCGCCCACCAGGGGACCGAACCTGAAACCTGAAATAGCAAGTGCAACCCAAAACTCCTTTACCCAGAGAAAACAGCATTCAGACAAGGCAGACAATGGCATGTTTAGATGAACAAGAACGCAAAGAATCTGCTGCCCGTGGACATGCACTCCAAGAGATGATAAAGAAGGGCCCCGAAGGGTGAACTGCACCTGCACAGAGGAAGCCCAGGCTCGGCGAGGAGTGCCTGCGGGGGAACCGGGGAGAGCGCACGTCTGTCTCTCAGCCTCTGTAAGAGACACATGACCCCCGAAAGTAAAACATTGTAACACTGCACGGCGCAGGGACGGCCTGTAAATGGGCGTATGTGCAAACAAATGTCGGGAATCACAGGACTCAACACCACCTCCAGGGAGACTACAGCGAGATACGGAGGCACTGTGAAACCTCCAGCGCTCTGGAAAAAATGCGAAGGTAGGAGGAAGAAGCCAAGAGAGGAATTAAAGTTGGACACTCAGAAAATGTTTGATTCACTCCAAAGCAGGCAAAAAAGGAAGTAGAGAAAAAATACCAGAGATAACAAGAGGATAAATCAAAGGAGCGCAATTTCAGCTATACAGCCAACCACTTCAAAAATTATATTTAATGGACGTAGACCAAGAAATTCAAACCAGAGGGAAATGGATTTTTAATAAAAGACTGCATGACGCGCCGTCTCTAAGAGACCCACTCTCAGCATGAAAGCTAAGATAGGTAGAAAGCAAACTGAGGGAAGAGGCATGCCACACAGACGAGAGCGTGACAAGCTGGGGACCCCGCGGCCACTGCAGACCCCACAGGCCGCACCCCAGTCAGCAGCCCAGGTGACACACGACACAAGTCGACAGGACCCTACACATCCCATCTTGTGACGAGGCTCCCACTTCCCCGTGTGGTGCTTCGAGGTGGATCCACGTTTTCCACGGCGCGGCGGTGCAGGCAGTCCTGGCTACAGGAGCTTCATGAGTGAAAACGTCTGCACGGCTGGAAGCGAAGGTGGCCTGAGAGCGGAAGGCGTGGGACTCCCCTGCTTTGTTCCCTCAGGTCAGTACTTTCTTTTATGCAGATTTAAAATGTCCCCATGCAACTGCCACCACCTTCTTTTTCTTCTTCTCCTCTCATCCTCCTAATGTAATACGATCAAGCTTCCAGTTCGAAAGTACTCTGAAAGCTGGGCGTGGTGGCACATGCCAGTAATCCCAGCACTTGGGAGACTAAGGCAGGAGGGCTGTTGCAAGTTTGAGACCAGTCTGGGCAACAAAGTGAGCTCAAGGCCAGCTCAAACTGCAGAGCAAGACCCTGTCTCAAAAAAAAAAAAGGACTCTGAGTTTACACTCTAGGACTTTCAAATGCACAGTCACTGGTAGCCAAGTAGCATATTACAACGCTTTTGTCAAATATTCTCTCACCAGTTTCACGGCAGCATAACTACCACACAACAGCAATCACCAGTTTAAATACACAACCAGACGGAGGTGACGAACACGCTCGGGCAGGAAGAACCACAATTAAGATGTAAAATGTTGCATTAACCTCCAAAGTTCTGTGTCCCTTTGCCGTCCCGGCCGCATCTCATGGACCTACTCGTCACGGTCATTTTGCCTCTCCTGGAACGGAAGCATAGATGCCCCCAAAGGCAGCATTTTGTAACTGGCTTCTTTCACCCTGCAGGATGACTGCGCCACTCGAACTATTAGTTCACTCCTTTGCACTACTGAGTAGTATTAGACTGTGTGGAAACATTGGAATTTGTCCATTCTACCAGCTGGAATTTTCTTTGTACCCCACCCCCACCCCCACCCCTGCACTGGGGACTGAACCCAGGGCCCTGAGGTGAGGGCTCTATCACTGAGATTCCATCTCTGTCCCTGCCAGTTGTTTACCATTATGAATAAAACTTCCAGGAGCAGTCCTAAGGGCATGTATTTTCATTTTTACATTTGTGTGAACATACACATTTTCATTTCTCTTGGCTAAATATTAAGGCATGGAATTGCTGGACCATATGACAAAAATATATTTTTAATTTTTAAAATTTCCTCCTGAAGCAAGTAACAGTTCACTTAGTTTTCTCCATATCTGCAGCAAAGACTCCATCCTGTGACACCCTGTGCCCTTACTCTTATGCTGGGTCCCCTGGTTTCTGAGTTAAAGTTGTGACCAAGCTCCGACCAAGGGCCTCTAAACACAACTGCTACGCAACTCTCCAGAAATCATCAGCTAACACACACCTTTTCTACTGTCTGTCTCCTTGGCTTTTTGGTCACTTATTTTTGGGAGATTTCTCTCTGAAGGTTGTTCCCAAAGCCTAGAAATAATGTGTGACAAAAGAAATAATAAACATTCCCACTTTGCGGTAACAACAAAAGGTTACCTTTAGACTTAACGCTCAAAATGCATACTAAAACCTAAGGGTCACCAACAAAAGTACAGAAATTAAATATATGAATTCCAAATTAATGGAAAGAAATGCAAACAAGGAAAACCAAGCAAAACAACAAAAGGCAAAAAGAACTGTCAAGCAGGCTCAAGGATAAAAAAGGCATAGGAGATAAACAGAAACCACAAAACAACATGGCAGAAATAAACGTAAACAAGTACACTCAACATTTAAGAGTCACATATTTCCAAAATGAATTTTAAAAATACAGCCAAATGCTGTTTAAAAGTGATCTCTACACAGGAGGACCAACAGTAAACATTAGGGAAATCGTCTATGAAAAGGGAGAAAAGCCATAAACAGACAGCTCACAGAAAGAGAGGGCGAATGAATAAACTCAGACACATGAAAAGTCGGACAAACTGAGAAAAACACAGTGAGAACCTGCTTCCGCTCTGCGGGATCGGAAAGGCGCACACACTGGTCACACGGACGGCGCTCAGCGTCTGCTGGGGACGTGCGGGACCAATGCTGGCCACCCATCCGCAGGTGTCCCCCGAAGAAGGGGAAGAGGCACAGACCTTCAAACGTCCCAACCTTCCCTCATAATCAGGGAAATTGCCAAACGGATAACATTTTTTGTCCTATCAGACATAAAGTTAAAAAGTGCGACAATATTAAACAGTGTGAATTTTGGAAATACAATGCTAGGTGTACTGCTAACAGCAATATCCATTCATAGCCATTCTGTGCTGTCGCTGCCCAGAAAAAGCAAAAATGTCCACCTCCAAAGACGCAGAGATTTCCAGGCTGGAGACAGGCACTGGCGCACCGGGTGACATAC
Source organism: Dasyprocta punctata (assembly GCA_004363535.1). Lineage (NCBI taxonomy): Eukaryota > Metazoa > Chordata > Mammalia > Rodentia > Dasyproctidae > Dasyprocta > Dasyprocta punctata. The sequence goes on along the minus strand of RJWM01004572.1, from coordinate 86,475 downwards.
CCATCCACGGTCACTGCTGGGCCCTCTGCAGCAGCCAGCACTCGGGAGGAACTGGAAACTGGGGGAGGGGGGAGTGGCAGTGATTCAGCCTCTCTGAGATTTGGAATCCAGAGACTGAGAAACAGTGATTTGAGGAAGAGAGAGGTGGAGGAGGGAGAGACGGAGAAAGAGGGAGAGAGGGAGAGAGAGAGAAGGAGGGAGAGAGAAGGAGAGACAAAGAGGGACAGAGACAGACACAGGGAGAGAGACAGAGACACAGAGAGAGGGAGACAGAGACAGAGACAGAAGCAGAGAGAGAAAATGAATGCGCCTGAATCCCCAGGAACCGGGAGGACCTGTCAGGAAATTGAAGGGTGAGCCCACAACTGGAGAAAGGAACAAGGAGCTGGGACCTGGTCCCCAGCTCTGGCTCACGGCACGTGGGAACGGGAGACGGAGCCCAGGGACAGGGCCCAGGGGAGTAGCAGGACGCACCGACGGTGGGTGAGACCTGCAGAGACAGCCTGGGCTTCTGCTCCCGCAGCTGCCCGTCCGCAGAAAGCAGCTGGTGAAGGATACCCGCGCAGACCTCCGCCGCATCCCTGTTGTCCTCCGGGGCCAGGGAGCCATTCCCGGTGAGGGCGGAGGGCTGGAACCCAGGACTCGGTCCAGACCCCCAGGATGGCTTCACTTCAGGCTTCCCTGGGCTCCCGGCCCACAGTGAGCACACAGGAATCAGCCGCGGTTGACAGCTGCGCTCAGGGACAGAGGGGCCTGCGGGGCTATAAAGGACACAGGAACCGCCCCATGGCCAGAGGCCACCGTGCACTGCTGGCCCCGGCCCGAGCAGCGCGCTTCGGCATTCCAGCCCTCACCCTGCAGCCTGCCGGCGCCTGCATGCGGCGCGGCCCCAGGTCTGGCTGCCCACTCCTATGCTGGTGGGAGCAGGGGCGCGTCCTGACTTGGAGGCCAGCACAGCCTGGGAGCAGCAGAGAGAACCGCGCATCGCCAGACCCCAAAACCATGGACCCCGAAAGGAAACAAAGGGTTCTGTCAGGGAGCATATGTGCAAATCACAGCAAGTTTTCTTCAACTTTTTATTTCTTATTTATTTCTCTTCCTCACTCTTCACTGGTTTACTGGGGTTTGGGGTATTTTCTTCTGTCCTTTTTCCTTGCTTTTTTTTTCTTTCCTATCTCTTTTTTTCCCCTTTCAAAATTTATATTTCTTTTGTCTTCTTTCCCTCTTCTTCCTTTTAATTTTTGTCCTTTTTTTCTGTTATTTTGTTCTCTAAATAATTTTTTCTTTCTTTTTTCCATTAGCTTCCATTTCTCATTATTTTTCTATTACCTTTACCTGTAAACATCCTTCAACTCCCCAAGGCAATCTTTTGTCCCATTTCTCTCTTCTCTTTCTCATAGCCTATAGTTTACAGTTTTTTTCGAATTCTTCCTCTAGCATTCCCTGTTTCCAATCCCCTATATCTTTAATAGTATAACTATAAAGCTTTATCAATGTTTAGCTAGTTAATTATCTCCATAAAATTACTTTTAAATTCTTCTCTACATTAACAGAAATATAACTGTAACATTTAGGACATACCACCTATAAGTTAGTACATAGGTTGTCTTAGTGTTTATAATTGTGGATTTCTTCTCTGTGTCTAAAGGTGGTACATAATTGGTCCTTATGTTATATTAGTATCCAGATTATCTTGGATGATAATGCTGTAGCTGATTTGCTTGCTATTGCCAAGATCACATAATTATTGCTATTAAGGGGCTTTCTCTGTAAGGTAACACCTGGATTACTCTGTGACACTAACAATACTGGGGTACATTCCCAGGGAACACCTTGACTGCCCATTTACATTGCATTCTCCTCTCCCAAATGAAACAAGATGCTGAATCTTGGGCAGGGGCAAAAAGCTATAGTTAGTCATGCCCGAGGTATATCACAGAAAAGCAGGCTAACTAAAAAGATCTCTAGCAACAAAGGCTTGCCAGTGTCCACAAACTTCAACACAAAGCAAATAAATGACAGAAACAAGAAGAGAGAGCAATAAAATACTTCCCCAAACTCCCAACTCTCTCAAAGCCAGTCCAGGAGGCACTGGTGAGGGGAGAGGGTAACAGCATAAGCCATACACCTAAATTATTGAAAGGGTAACAGAGGAGGTTAGAAAACAAATCAAAGAAGTGCTTAGCAGGATAATAGAATATATAACTAAACAGATAATGGAAGTAACAAGCAAAACAATCAAGCAGCTTTCAGAAGACACTAATAAAAACCTTGCTGGGCTAAACAAATATAAATGGCTGAAGTAGGAAAGAAGTAGAGTCCACGAAAAAGTTTCAATCAGAAACCCAGAAGAACAAAAATTATATGAAAGTACAGGCAGCAGAAGCAACCAATGTGAGGACAGACTTTCAGAATTAAAAGACGGGGATGCTTTCAAAGATCAGCTCCTCACAGACGCCTCAAAAGCAAGAAGAGAACACGAAAAATGGATCCATCGTGTGTTAGATGACATGAAGTGTTCGCAGAAATAATAGCTGAAAATTCTCAAATACAGGAAGAGAAATAAATATACAGATAAGTGAGGCCTGGAGAACATCAAAGAGGCACAACCCAGGAGAATCTGTCCGTGCCACATCATAGTCAACAAACCAGAAGTTCATCACAGGCATAAAACCTTAGAAGCATTAGAAAAAAGCAATGATACACATGTAAAGGTAAACTCAGTGAAATTACAGCAATCTTTTCAACACAAACTCTAAACATTCAGGGTAGGGAAGCTTGGAGTGAAACATTTCATACCCTAAAACTAACAACTTCCAGTCACAACTTATAATCCTGCAGAACATTCCTTCAAAACTGACGGAGAAATAAGGTTATTTCCATGACAAGGAGCATGTCGAGAAATTCGAGATCACCCAACTAGCACTCCACAGTGCTCTCCAGGACATTCTAGAAAGACACTGAAGCCAACAGTGCCAGTAAGTCAAATGTAATGAGTACACCAGGCAGAATGAGCAGCTAAGCAGAAAGGGAGAGAACAAGGAAAACAGCAACAAAAAAATAATGCAACGACAGGAAGGAGTCAATGCCTTTCAGTAATAACTCTCAATGTGAATGGTCTCAATTCCCGAATCAAAGACACACGTAGCCAAATAGGCCAAGAAATGAAAGTCGACAATATGTAGTATACAAGAGGCATGTTTCATTAAAAAAGGAAATCAAACATTAAAAATCAAATGATGGAAAATAATTTTCAATGTAACAGGTATTCAAAAAAAAAAAAAAAAAGGAGTAGCTGTCCTAATTTCAGGAAAAGTGAATTTCAAACCAAAACCGATCAGAAGAAACAAAGAAGGTCACTAACATGTTGGCTAAAAGTACAATTCAATAGGAAGAGATAACTATAAATATATATGCACCAAACACCGACACATGCAACTTCCTAAAACAAACACTAATGGACATAAAAAATCAAATTAAGACCAACAGAAGCATAATGGAGGATCTAAATATCCTACTGTCACAAATAGATTAACCAACCAAAAATTCAAAAATAAGTATCAGAGCTGAACAGAACCTTCCAACAAATGGACTTAGTAGATATCTAAAGAGTGTTCTACCCAATGATAAAATACATTCTTGTCAGCAGCACAGGAAACTTTCTCCAAATAAATTACACAAAGCACACTTAATTAAGTGCAAAAGAATGAAATTACCCCATGCATATTAACCACATCACAGTGCAATGAAACTAGAAATCAATGGTAAAGGAAACCACAGAAGCTATCAAATACGTGGAAATTAAGCAATACTCCTTTGAATAATCAATGGGTCACAGAACAAATAAAGGAAGAAATCAGAGAGTTCCTAGAATCAAATGATAATCTCAGTACAACATATTGGAACCTATGGGACACAAAAGAAGCAATCCTAAGAGAGAATTGTATAGTGGTGAGGGCCCACATCAGAAAAACAGAGTGAGCTCAAATAAATAACCTACTGATGCACCTCAAGGTCCTGAAAAACAAGAACAATCCAAATTCAAAGCTAGTATGAGGAAAGAAATTATAAAGATTAGAGAAGAAAGCAGTGAAATTGAGACTAAAAAAGCAATACAAAAAATTGATGAATCTAAGAGTTCATTTTTTGAAAGAATATATAAAATTGGTAAAATGCTACCCAATGTTACCAAAAAAAAAAGGGGGGGGGAGGATTCAAGTACATGCAATTGGAAATGAAAAAAGTAAAGTCACAACAGATTCTGCCAAAATTCTGAAGATCACTGGTATCTACATTTTGAGATATTACACTTTAATAAAATGAAGAAGTCAAAAGAAATGAATAGACTTCTACAAACATTTTAACTAGCAAAGCTGAACCAAGAAGCTATAAAAATCTTGAATAATATCAATATTGGTCAACGAAATTGAATAAAAGAAAAAAAAAATACTACTAACTAAGAAAATGCAGGTCCAGCAAGATTTACTGCTGAATTCTACAAGAACTGTAGAGAATATCTGACACCAGTACTCAACCAGCTCTATAATGAAATTGAAAGGGAAGCAATACTCCTAAAGTCATTCCTGGAAGCAAGAATTACCCTGATTCCACAACCAGAAAAGGACTGAATCAAAAAAGAGAATTATAGGCCAATTTCCTTAATGAACACAGATACAAAAATCCTCAACAAGATACTGGCAAACAGAATGTAACAAGTCATGAAAATTATTATTAAGTAGGTTTCATCCCAAAGATGGTCAAGATACATAAATCAATAAATATAACACACCACATAAGCAGAAGCAAAGACAAAAATAACAGATCATCTCAATAAATGCAGAAAAATCATCTGATAAAATCAAATGTCCATTCAAGATAAAAACCCTGAAGAAAATAGGTATAGAAGGGCTTTACGATTCTGACAAAAAGCCATCTATGAAAAACCAAGGGCTAATATCATACTAAATGGGGAGAAGCTGAAAGTTTTCCTTCTAAAATTAGAAAAAAGGCAAGGATGTCCACTATCACTACTACTGTTCAATATAATCCTTGAAGTATTAGCCAAAGCAATCAGGCAAGAAAAAGAAATACAAGGAATATGGAGAGGAAGAAGTTAAATTATCATTATTTGTAGATGACATGACCCTCTACACAGAAGATCCAAAAACTCCACCAAAAGGCTTCTAAAATTAGTAACCATATTCAGTAATGCAGCAGGATACAAAATCACACACAAAAATCAAGTGTTCCTGTATACCAATAATAAATTCATCAAGGAAGAAATTAAGGAAGCATCACCTTGCACAATAGCATCAAGAAGAATTAAATACTTGGGAATTAGCCAAGGAAGTGAAAGACCTCTACAACAAATCCTAACTACAGTATTCTGAAATAGGAGATTGAAGAGGATATCAGAAAATAGAAGGATATCCTTTATTCCTCAATAGGCAGAATTAATATAGTCAAAATGGCCATACTTCCAAAACTGTTGTACATATTTAACGCAATCCCAATCAAGATACTATTAGCATTCCTTGCAGAACTAGAGAAAACAATCCTAAAATTCACATGGAACCAGGAGACATCTAGAATTCTAGTATTCAATTTGGGACAACAAGGGTAAGGCAAGGAAAATCACAAACCCAGACTAAAGTTATACTACAAAGCTACAGTGATAAAAACACCATGGCCCTGAAAAAAATCCCCCCAAACAAACACACAAACACAAATGGACATGTGGGTTGACAGACTAGAATAGAGAATTCAAAATCAAATTTAAGCATATTCAGCTACTTTTATCTCTGACAAGAGGGTTAAACACTTTTGCTGGAGAAAAGATAGCATCTTTAACAAATGGGGCTGGGAAAACTGGCTATCTACATGCTGAAGACTGAACCCAGACCCACACCTCTTACCATATACTAAACTAAAATCAAAATGGGTCAAAAATCTAAATTTTAAAACAGAAATACTTTATATGCTGGAATACAAAATAGAAAAACTCTTGAAGCCATAGACATAGGCAAGAACTTTCTGAACAGAACCTTAGTTGCACAAGAAATAATACCAAAATTCCACAAATGGGATCACATCAAATTAAAAAGCTTCTGCACAGCAAAGGAAACCACCAACAAAGGGAAGACACAGCCTCCAGAATGGGAAAAAATTTTGATCAGCTACCTTCAGACAGAGGACTAATATTTGGAATATACGAAGAATTTGGAAAAAATAGATCCTCCAAATTTAAAGATCTAATAAAAAAAATGGGCATCTGAAACGAATAGATACTTCTCAGATGAAAAATAGTCAATAAATACACACAAAAAAAATGCTCAGCATTACTGTCCATTTGAGAAATGCAAATTAAAACAACGCCAAGATGCCATCTCACCCCAGAGAGAATGGCTAACTTCAAGAAATCAAATAATAACAAATGCTGGCAATGCTGCCGGGGTGTGGGGCAAGAAATCGTTTTCCCTTGTTGGTGGGAGTGTAAAGTGGCACAACCACTATGGAAATCAGTATGGAGATATCTCCAAAAGCCGAAACTAGAAATTCCATTTGACTCGGCTATTCCTCTTCTAGGTATCTTCCTGAAAGAATTAAAGACATCATATTGGAGTGATTCATGCCTAACCATGTTTATGGCAGCACAATTTATAGCAGTTAAATCTTGGAAGCAGCCTATATGCCCATCAGCAGATGAGTGGATAAAGAAAATGTGATAAAATAGACCACACGAAGGACAAACTTGAGTCATTTGTAGGAAAATGGTTGCACCTTGAGACCATAATGTTAAATGAAATAAATCAGATACATGTTTTCTCATATATGAGAAAAGCAGAATACCAATGAGGTGTAAAATAAAGACAGACGATAGGAAAGAGCAAGATGAATTTTTACTGTATGGGAAGAGAACCAAGAGGAGCAAGAAGGGAGGGAGGTGAGGGAAATGAGATTTTTAAAAAGGGAGGAATCATCAATTTTACACACACCAAGTCCCCACAAAGAACATGATCATCATGCACTACAGACACGTACAAAATATGTAAGGGGTCTAAGAGATGCAGGGAGGGAGATGGCGAAGGGAAGGGGATTAACAAACAAGACACGTCATGAGCGTGCACGGACTCCCCAGGATGAATGTGATCATTATGTACTATAAACATGTATCAATAAAGAACATTTGGAATTGGCCTCCAAGTCCATCAACAAGAGATTGGTTCAGAACAGTTCTGTCCTTAAACCCTATGTGCAAACGTGACCCAGGTCAACACATGGAAATTTAACTGGCGAACACTTTCCAACACTAATCCGACTTTCCCTAAACTGTAAGCGGTTCACTGTGCCTGAGTCCTCTGAAGGACGAGGTGGTTTACAGTGGTTGACGGTGAACACCTGCCCTTCCTCTAGGTGTGGGGAAGTCGGGCCCCTGCGGGGAGACGTGGCACATCCTGAGACGCCAAGGGGAGCGGACTCGGGGGCCTTGCTCCTGGGTTCCTCTGTCCTTCCCTTTGCTGCATTTCCCTTCCATTTTAATAAGTCATAGCCATGAGCACAACCACAGGCTGAGCCCCGGGAGGAGTTCCGGGGACCGCAATGGAGGAGCCAGCCTAGTCCCGCCCACCAGGCACTATCAGGATGCACTGAACTCCCTGGCACTTTTCCTTCGGTTACCTTTGTTCTCTGGGCGGGGAAGCAAAGGACATGGGTGGCTCCAGCGACCCTGCTGGTAAATCTGGATGATGGACGGCACGTTTATCAGGATGAGCTGTCCCCTTCCATCCAGTTCATGCCTACGGCTGTAAATTCTATTTTGTTATTAATACTGATGCCCTGAATTTTAATTTAGCTGATATACCTTTCTCTAACATTTCTTTCCCACCTTTACTCACATTTTGTTGTGGGGCTATGTCATGGGGAAGATCACAGACCTGGATTTCATGCAGACACGTGGGAAGGCAGGTATATGGGTCTTTGAAAACTTGAGTTTAACCTGCTACCTGAATTGTAATTACTGCTATATTTGGATTTATTGTTGCATTCTTGTTTTACTTTAAGTATTTTTCTCTTTTCTTTCTTTTCCTTATTTTTTGTTCCCTTTTTCTCCTCCTGTGGTCTAGAAGCTCTGTCTCTTGTTTCTTCTATATGACTGGGAATTACCTTAAAAAATGTAAGAGTAAACATCAAGACGCAGTGGGTGTGGGAGCCCTGGGATTGCCTGGCTCTGAAGAAGCAGCAGCAGAACCACAGCATGGTAAGAAAGGGATGAAAGTGAGGGAGGCGTTTGTCTGTTTGCTGGTTTTAAAATGAGAGAGAATGTGTTTAACTGCTAAGAGTGGGGAGAGAGAAAGGGGTTGATGGAACAGAGAGAAAAAAGTTCATTCCTGGAGAGGTGGAGGGTGGTAGAATCCAGAGCCCCGACGGAGAGACTGCCCGGAGGCTGGAAAGAAGAACTGCCTCTCCCCTGTTGTGACAGCAGGAAGGGAGAGAAGTCAAGTTCAGATGTAGAAAGGTGACTGCACTTACGACGGCAAGTAGAGGGAGCTCCAATCTGATGGCTGACTTTCCCTGTATGACAGAGGTAAGGTCACCTGCTAGGACTGAGGATGGGCCACAAAGGTCTGCAGAGAACAGAAAAGACTTGAAATGATCTCTGTAGAGAGACAAACAGTGAGGGCTGTGGGGCAGTGTGCACAGCCTAGCTGGGCTTGGTGACCAGGCCTTTATGGTGGCTCTAACCTGCCCGACTGTAGTATTTCCTTTGTGTCCTCAGCGACCAGTCACTGAGAAAACAGATACAGTGCACTTTTCATCCAGGGCTGGAGGCTGTTAAACAGGTGCCAACAAAGAGAAAGTAGCCAGATAAATGAGTGGCAAGGTACTGAAAGAATGGATAATAAAATCTATACAGCTAAGGAAAAGAAGACAAAAATAAAGTTGATAAAGAGAAGTATGATCTGTATCCTGGAGGGTCTGTGGGGCTCAGAGAAGAATCACAGCAAGATGAGCTGAGAAAGCAGCGGAAGACCAGGAGCAAAGGACTGGATTTGGTGACAACACGCATGCAAGTCAGGATGCAGCCAGCACCAAATGCTTGGTCAAACTCACCAAGGACCGTTCCAGATTTCTGCACATTTTAAAAACACATGTCAATTCTGTTTCACAAATGCATTAAAGAATTGCATGAAACTTCATAGCCGCATTAGAAACTTTTAACTTATGCATAATTTTCACCAATTATGTTATCTGTCATAATTTCCAACATCCCTGCATTTATTTTCCTTTCTTAGACTCACTGTTTCTAGTATGTGAAATTTTTTTCAGATGGGTAACAGGTGATTTGCACTCTGAGTATTTGCAACTACTAATCCTTCTTTATTTTACCTTCGCATGTACACAACAATGCATAGAGTAGGTTCAAAGGAAAGTTTTCCATTTATTTCTGGGTTTATTCTGGAAGGTTGAACTTTTTAGAAAAATGACTTACTAATAACCAGAAACTCACTGTAACTGTGACCCATGAATGACAAAGCAAGAAAAAAAAAAAAACCTCTACAGAATTCCATGTGACTAAATTTTTACAGAACTTTGTCAAAGAAACAGATTCAAATGCAAAGAGAAAGCCACAATATCATAATGCCAAAATTGGCATTGTGCATCCATTTTAGTCACTTTTTCAGTGCTGGGACACAACACTCCATGCCGTAACTGAAAGGAGGACAGGTTTATCTTGGCTCACGGTTCCAGTTCATGGCTGGCCGGCTCTAAGGCAGAACAGCATGGTGCAAAGCCATGGTGGGGGAGAGCTGCTCACATGGCAGCCAGGGAGCAGAGCAAGAAGGGAGGAGGCAGGGAGGGAGGCAGATCTTCCACGTCACACTGCCGGTGACCTCCTCTAACCAGGCCCAACCTCCAACCACACACTCGGGGTACTGCTGAACCGCCTTGTGGGCAAAATCCCCAGGGAGTATACTGCCCTCGTGATCCAGCCACCCTCCAAAAGCCCCACCTCTGAACGCATGAGAGTTACGGGAGACATTCTAGATCTAAACCATAACATTCTGCCCTGGGCCCCCAAAAGATTCATGTGCATCTCTTCATGCAGAATGCATTTAGTCCATCTCTGAGTCACCAGTTGTAACAGTTCCAGCATTGCCGAAAAGTCCAAGTCCAAAGTCCCTTCCGAGACACAAGGCAAAACTGTTAGGTGTGAGCCCGTCACTTATACACAATGGAGTACTCCTCTGCCATAAAGATGGATAAAAGGCATTTGTAGGAACACAGATGCATCTTGAGAGCACAGTGTTAAGTGTAACAAATCAGACACACAACCTTAAATATCACATTGTTTCTCTTATATGAGAAACCCAAAATGTAAAGAAACTAAGGTGCAAAATGAAAGACAGATACTAGAAAACAGGAAACTGGATATTTTGCAAATGAGAAGGGGACCAAAAGATGAATGAAGGAGGGAGTGAAGAAGGGGAGGGGAAAGAGAAGAGAAAGAACTAAGATGTGCTGTGTCACATACCACCTCCCCATGATAAATGTAATCAATATGCACTGCAAACATATACCAATAAAAACAATACTTTTAAAAAGTGAGAAAGTTAAAAAAAAAAAGTGAGAAAGTAAGTTAAACACTCCTGAAATATAATGGCACAAAAAGGAAGAATAGGGAGATAGAAAGGCATGGGATAAAAACCAGACCAAAACCCAGTAGGGCAAACGTTAAATCCTACAGTTCCATGTTGAGCATCCAGAGCACGCTGGGGTTTGACATGAGCTCCAAAGGGCTCAGGCAGCCTTGTCACGTGGCATTGCCAGCTGCAGCCCTCAGTGCCTCAATCTCAGGTTGGTTCAGCTTACTGCCTGTAGCTTTTTTCAGTAGACCTTCAACATTGCTGGCATCTCCAACTTTCCAGAGTCGCCAATGTTCTTCTGTCTTTGCTCTCACAGGTTCACATACTGCCTTCTTGGGAGCACACTGACCAGCCTCTCAGGCCTTCTTCTGAAATCTGGATGGAAGCCTCTACAACCCCATGACTCCTGCACTCTACAAGCCTGCAAAATCAGCCCACACAGACAGTGCCACCTGCCCACCAGCATCATTAGTGGATCTACCCCCTTGTATCATGGCTGCAGAGTTTTCAGTGCCTGGATGACTGAGCCTTGTGAAAGAAATCCGTATGTGGCTCTTCTGCAGGGAGCCATGGAGTGCTCCCCTTAAAACAAAGCTTTCAAAGCTTACTTTTATCCTTTTATACCTCTTATATCCTTTATACCCTGGGAGGGGTGTGGGCTTGCTAATTCCTCAGATGTGCACAAGCTATCTTTCTTATTGTCCTGATACAAAGTACTCAGTTCCTTTTTAATGCTAATCTTTTCAGCACTCATGCTCTTGAGGGTACCAACTTTGCAGGTGCTTGCATTTTGGTGAAACTCCAAACTTTTCAAATGGGTTCTTTGCTCCTGATTTTCACTATAAAACCTGCTGAAAGCAGCCAGAAGTACTCAGGTCACAACCTGAGCATCGGGCTGCCTTGAAATTTCATCCACCAGATTAGTCTAGCACTCTTAATTTTCCGCCTTTTGCAAAGTCTCAAGATATGGACAAAATGGAGACAAATTTTCTGCCAAAGTGTAACACACACAGCTTCAAGTCCAAAATCCAATGGAGTCCACATTCCTAATGGAAACTTCCCGACCCTAGCCTTTATTGACTGCACTTTTTTCAGTATTTTGGTCTTCTGAACTCCAACCAGAATCTCCCATCAAGCTCAGTGCACAGTAATTTAGTTTCACTACCTAGCATCTCCAAACTCCTCTCACAAGCCATTTCCAAAGGCTTTTGGACCGCATGGTCAGACATTGTCATGACAACAACCACACTTCTCTGGCACCAAAATCTGACTTAGTCACTTTCTTGATGTTGAAACACGATACCTGACGCCCACAACTTAAAGGAGGTGAGGTTTATTTTGCCTCACAGTTTCAGCCTACAGTTGGCCAGCTCCCAGGGAGAAAGGGCACGCCGGAGGGGCATGGCAGAGGAAAGCTGCTAACATCTTGGCAGCCAAGAAGCAGACTGGGAAGTGGGGAATGAAGAGGGAGAGAAAGAGACAGAGAGAGAGAGACAGAGACAGAGAGAGAGAGAGACTCCCGTTCACGTCACGCCCCTAGGGACCCGTCTGTAACTAGGCTCCACCTCCTAACAGCACATCAGCTGCTGAACTTTAGTGGCAGATCCACTGCTGACTATACCCCATCGACCAATCACCTTCCAAAAGCTCCACCTCTGAACACACGAGGAGCTTTGGTAGACATTCTAGATTTAAACCATAACAATATCAAAGGAAAAATAACAGGTTATTCAACAATTAGAACTACAAAAATATAGTTGAATCTCTATGAATGAAATATCACTTTTTATGTAAAAATTAACTAACAATGGATGAAGGCTATACATGTAAAAACAAACGTAAAGAAGCTATAACAGTAAGTACTAGAAGAGATAAATGGCAAGGTGGTGAGTAGCTTTGTTGTTGCTGCTGCTATTGTTGCTATTTCAGCATGGGAAATGCTTTGTTAAGTATGATATAAAGCAGAAGCCATATAAAATTTTTGATAAATTATAAACAATATCATTTAAGGCACTGGATGTTTTTTTAAAATTCTCCTTAAGCCAGGTGTGGTGGCACACACCTTTAATCCCAGCACTCGGGAGGCTGAGGTAGGGGGAGTGTTGTGATTTTGAGGCCAGCTTGGGCTACAACGTGAGCGCAAGTCTGGCCTGAACCACACAGTGCAACCCTGTCTCAAAAAACTAGGTCCGGGAGTTTGGCTCAATGGCTTAAGCGCCTGCCGGGCTGGCACGAGGTTGTGAGTTCAATCCCCAGTGTGAAAAAACAAAAAAACAAAAAAACCCTCCTTAAATCAAAGTTAAAAGATAAAATATAAAGTAAGGAAAAATTGTAACACACAGAAGGCAAATGGTTAATTTTTTAACACCAAAACCTTCTACAAATCAATAAAAGGGAAACAATGGGAAATGAGAATAAGCAAAGGCTTATTGGTAATTCACAGAAAAGAATATATGCATGACTTTGAAACATACAGAGTCAATCATAACAAGTACAATATGAATTAAAGCTATAATAAAATATTATTTGTCATCTGTCAGATTAGCAAAGATTACAGTGCTAGTTGTCAAAGATATAGTGCAACACAGCATACACATATTATTGACCAGAGTGAAAACTGATACGTTTTATGTAAAAGAGTTGAGAGACATTTATCTCAGTTGTAGAGAGCATGCTTTGTTACAAATGGCCCTAGGTTCAATTCCCAGCCCCTCTTGCCCACAAAATGACATACATCTTTGGATTAGGCATTTGACTTCTAGTAATTTATACCACAGAGTCACAGATGAGCTTAAAGAGAAACACACACAAAGATACACACAGGTTGTGACACAAAGCAGAGACACATGTAAGTATTCACCAACAGGGAACCGGTTCTGCACGCTCGGCACGTTCTTGGCAACCTCTGAACATGCTCCATGGGCACAGGATAACTCCAGGTTACCTGGGGGACACGCGTGTGCGCACCAAGTTCCAGGGAGGGGGACGCGGAGACAGCAAACGGACACAAAGGAATACCAGGAACACTTCTTTTTCTGCTATATCTTTCAGAATATGTGGATTGTGTTCTAAATGCACATATCGTAACTAATCAATATGATGAAAACAGTAATTTTTAAATGTGTATAAGAGAATGAACAACGGGAACGAGAACCAGCATTTACTGATGTTCACCATTACCATACATCGCGTTAGGCAGGCTGAGTGATTTACCCTGATTCAATCTGATTGTTAATCACATCCCTGGAGTGCAGACTCCAACCTTTGTTGCTACAGACACAGTTGGAGATATGTTTTTGAAACTTTAAATTTGAAGTAGACCTTTGAGGCAAATGGCAGAACGACAGCACATCCGCGTAACTCCTTTAGAACTCACCAAGATCGGTAAAGTTGGAGGGAAAAACAAGCACTAGAAAAAGGCAACTGCAATCCCAATCTTCAAAGTGAAAATCAAATAAACACTAGTAAGTGAATGATTTCAGAGGCTCTAACTCATAATCCCAAGCAGAGGGGCGAAGGCTGGGCACACGGACCACAGGAGAAACGACCAGCAGGCTCTGGGCACCGAGACAGCACCATGTGGTCAGGTCCTCATGCGTTTCTCCAACTTCACCTCCTACCTGAAGACGGAGGCACATCTGCTCATTCTGGAAAATAATCAATCAATAAGCCTGGAGGCTGACGAGCCTTCCTTCCCCTAACCCCCTGATATTTAGTGAAACTCTCTGAGCAGATCTACTTTGAAGGCAGCTACCTGAGCCTCCTACCCACCCACACTAGTCTCTGTGCCCCTCCACCGTCACCTCCCTCTTGCTGCTGGAGAACCGAGGAGAGAGGAGGACGCTCACACTCACACCCAGCTGCCAGCGCGGCTGCTTCTTCCACGGAACGGGGTGGGGGGGGTGAATCAAGGTGAAGCCGCCCACACTCTGCGTGGGTAAACCGCGGGTCTAGGTAAGATTCCTCGTCGAAAGGGACTGATTAGATGGGAAAGACTCCAAGCTCTCACCTATGCAAAGACAGCGAGCAGTGGAGGGAGGACCAGATGAAAAGAAAAACCATCCTGGAGGAACAGCTCCAGAAAACAGACAAGGGGAAGAACCCCGCCCTCCATAAACCTCTGCAGCATACGCGCGTGAGTGCTCGCATTTGCAAAAAGCAACACCAGGAAAATAAACTGAAAACTATTAAAACTTGTGACCATGGATGGGAGGGGGGTAGTGACAGAATGGGAAGACAGGCTTCCCTGAGTGTACCTTGTCACACAGCTCTAACTCAAAGTCCATGTTTTAAACGTTCAAAAACTAAAAGCAAAACTAAAGAAAAAAAAATCAACTCATTCCAAATAAAATAACACAAATTAAAACTAGATGCCACACTGAAGAGATAACCAGAAAGAAAAATACTCAAACTCAGTGGTTCCCCAATTTTGATGGCACCAGAGACCGATTTTACAGTGGAAGTCAATCTTCCCAGGGACCAGGTAGGCTGGGAGAGGGGGTTTCGGGGTGACTCGAAGGAGCCAGGCAGTTCCAGCGCGGTCTGGGCTCCGGCAAGAATCCAGGGCCTGGGCCCAGCCAGGCTGAGCTCAGGACGGGGCTGGCAGGGGAGATACGGCACTGTGTGGGGCTTCGGGCACGGAATCCACTTGGGAACCAGCCAGGGAACCACACTGCTCTGCGGCCAGGGGGCTGGGGAGCCCTCTCTAAATGACTTTAGAACCCTCTTGTGAATGTAGACCCTTACTGGAATATATTTTTACACCAAGAACTCTTGTCATTTATAGCCTCATGAATAGCGACATCAACAATCTGAGACCTTTATACACATATATGTCTACATATATAGATGAAGCTGAGTCATTATATACTAGTCTTATAAGAACTTTCGGTAGGCTAAAAATCCTGTGATGTTAAATTCTAAGAAACAACAGCACGAACTCATGTATTCTTATTTTAACTAAAAGCCTATTTCCTCCTCCTAATATTGTACAGCACAGTAGACAACTGTGATTGACAAGTTAATCGAGAATTCTTAATGCTTCCAAAGCAAAGACATGGCACATCAGAAAGTCCTCGCCTACACCTACAACTTCAAAGTTTTACCTATTTTACCTTCCAGAAAGTTGTATTTCTGCTTTAATGTTTAGATCTTTGAACCATTTTGCTTTTAAATTAGTACATGGTGTGACATATGGGCATAGATTCAGTGTTCTGCAGATGGATAGCCAGTTTTCCCAGCACCATTTGTCAAAGAGGTTATCTTCCCCTCAGTGTATGTTTTTGGCCCTTTGTGTTTGTGGTTGTTTCTGCATCGTCTATTCTGTTCCACTGATCCATGTCTGTCTGTGTGCCAGTACCATGCTGATTTTTATCACTACAGCCTTGTAGTATAACTTAAGTCTGGTATGTGACACCTCCTACTACGCTTTTGTTACCCAGGACTGCTTTTGCTACTTTGGATATCTTCTGGCTCCATATGAATTTTAGGACTGTCTTCTCTAGTTTTATGAGGAATGTCGTAGGTATTTTGATTGGGACTGCAATAACTCTCTCTATATATATACGGAAGTATGGTCATTTTGACAATATTGGTTGTGCCTATCCAGGAACAGAGAACATTTTTCCATTTTCTGATGTCCTCTCCAATCACCTGTTTCAGCATATTATAGTTTTTGTTGCAGAAGTCTTTCATTTCCTTGGTTAGTTTAATTCCTAAGTATTTCAGTTTTTCTTGATGTTATTGTGACTGGCATTGTTTTCCTAATTTCTTTCTCAGTGAGTTCATTACCCGTGTACAGGAACAGTGCTGATTTGTGTGTGTTGATTTTGTATCCTGCTAGGCTTCTGAATTTGGTTAATTCTAGGAGTCTTCTGGTGGAATTTATTTTGGGGGGGAGGGTCTTCTATGTAGAGGATTATATCATCTGCAAACAATGATAGGCTGACTTTCTTCCTTCCCTATATGTATCCCTTTTATTTCCTCCTCTTGCTGACCACTCTGTTCTGAGTGCTGTCTTAAACCTCTGTGATAGTGGGCATCCTTGTCTTGTTCCTGATTTTACAGGGAAAGCTTTCAGATTTCCCGATTGACTGTGATGTTGGCAATAGGTCTAATAAAATGATTTTTATTGGATTGAGGTAATGTTCTTCATATTTCTTTCATGGTTTTTATCATGAATGAATTTTCTCAAAAGCCTTTTTTTTTTTTTTTGCCTCTGTTTATACATTTATTTGTGTATGCTGAACCATTCTGGGATGAAACCTACTTCACCATGATGTACCATCCTTTTGATGATTTGTTGCATTGTTTGCCAATATCTTATTGAAAATTTTTATATCTCTCATCATCAAGCAGATTGTCTGTAGTTTTCTTTTATAGTTAGGTCTTTGGTTTGGGGATCAGAGTGATGCTGGCTTCCAGAAATGAGCCTAGGAGTAGCCCTTCCCTTTCAATTTCATTGAAGAGCTTGAGGACTATTGGTACAACCTCTTTAAAGGTCTTGTAGAATTCAGCATTGGATTCATCAGGGCTTGGGCTTTTCTTAGTTGGTAGATTTTACATTACTGCCTATTATGGCTTATATCCAGGTGTTCCGCCAAAGCCTCAGGTGCTCATAGCTGGGACTTTTCAGAGCTGGCTGAATCTACGGCGTGAGATATTGGGATTAAGAGTGCATGGCACTAAATTAGTCCACTGACTGATATTAGCATAGTTCTGGGTGTGGCTGAATGGATTTACTAAAGACAGAAGCCCCATACTGGTGTGAGTGGTGCCACCCAAAAGGCTTGCAGCCTGGATGGAACAAAAGGGAAAGGCAAGCTTACTGCACACTGCTGCTGCTGCTCACGCCTCCTGCCTGCCATGCTGTGGACTGTTTCTCCTCTGTGATGCCCCTGTGCCATGCCACCCTGCCTTGGAGCCAGCTGACTATGGACTGAAACTTTTAACTTTGCATCACTCCAGGGTGTGCTGGCCTTTCAACTTTATGTTAAGACATCTGCTATAATCCTGATGGGTTTACCTTTATACTTTTTTTTTTCTCCAATAGCTTGTAAGCTTTTTTTAATTCTTTTTGTTGGACATCTTAGATTTTGACTAAAATGTGTTGTGGGGAGCTTCTTCTTCTCCTCGTCCTCATCCTGATTCTCATAGTGTACTATATGCCTCACTTACCTGTATGTTGAAGTCTCCCCTCATACTAAGAAAGCTTTACATTATGATTTCTGTAAACAGATTTTTTTATTCTATGTGCACTGTCTTCCAGTTTTTCTCTAACTTCAGTCAGCCTTAGTTTGGTCTTGTTAGCATTGTCTAGGTGTTCATCTTATCATTCTTTGAGTAATTTGTCAGAATTTACCATTTTGTCCTCAATTTCAAAAACTCTGTCTTAGTTTTGGTCATTTCTGCAATTTATGAACTCTATAAAAGTTTTTATTTCCTGTATTTGTCTGACATTTTTTAATGGAGTTTTTATTTTTGGTAAATTTGTTGTTCATGTTTTGAATCATTTTGGCCACCACTTCCAATTTTGTATGTTTCTTCTATATCTACACTGGTCAGTTTCTATGATAATTCCATGAATTTTGGGGTTATTACCTCTTTGAACTCACTGAGTTTATTTACTTCTTCTTTAATCAATTCCTAAACCTCCACCACCTGGTGTTTGTGAGGTCAAGGAGAGGAAGGAGAGATTGTAGTGGATAGGATGATCTTTTTAATTAGATCCTGCCATCCAGTGATGTGTTTGTGGCTTTATTTGTCCAGAGATAGTGTTCGCCCCTCAGCTGCTCAATTCAAACAGTTCGGACCCTGTCACTGTGTGGAGAGGAGAATTCCTCTGGTTATAAGAGCATCACCAGACCCACTCACACACCACTCACACATCTGAACCTTGCATTTCCACTTCCACCCTTTCTGGGTGCCCTGCACAGTCTACACTATGCTGTTATTAGCAGTCAGTCTGTGAAGAGGAAGGGGAGGGAAGGGAAGAGATGGAGCAATGGGTAAAGAGGCTGTAAGTTCATAGGCAGAGAGGCAGAGAGCAGGAGTAATAATAGGCAAAAAGCCGGTAGGAGTCACAGTCAGTTGGAGGTCTTGGACAGTTCCAGTAAAGGGTTATTGCTGAGGGTTTGGGAAGGCGTTTGTGGGGCGGGGTGGGATGCAGGAGACAGGTGGAATTTTGGGTTGAGGAAAGCTGAACCTGCGGACATATCTGCACACCTGAAAGGTGGAGAAGAGATAAGGAAAGACCAGGGGCTCCGTGAGGTAAGGAAGAGCAAAAGGAACAAAGCAGGGGGGACAGAAGGCCAGCACGAGAGGAGCTAGGAAAGATGCGGAGCAGACTAGAGGGAAGAAACTTGAGGACACAAATCTAAAAAGTGGGAGAAACACATAAATAATTAAAAAAATGCTGATACAGAATCTAAAATTGAAGAAAAAGGATTGGGAGGAGAGAAGAAAAAATAAACAACAGGTACATCAAAGAGAAAAAATTCGGCAGGAACCCAGAGCTGTACAATTCCCACGCGATTGCTCTACAGTCCCAAGTCCCTGGACTGTGTGCACCTGGAGAAATGCTAAAAAGGTTCAAATAGAATAATTAAATGGAACTCTGCATGTCATTACTATTGACCATAAGCAGGTTACAGTAACATGGTTAAAACTAAAAAAGTCATAGTAAGTTCAACTATGCTACCTGTGAGAGTCATCCAAAATGAAATTAAAAACTTTTCTAAAGTAACAGAATGTACCAAAACATGCCAAGTAAATACAAGTGGATAGAAAACAGAGCTCATGAGGTAATTAAGAGGATATTTTTTTGTTCCTTTTTTACTGCAAGTTGCTCAAATTTCTGATCCTCCTGCCTCAGCCTCCTAGAGGGCTAGGATTACAGAGTACACCATCATGTTCAGTTGAAAGGATTAGTTTCAATGCTAGACAGTTCTAAACTCAAACAAGTGCCTATACCACTAAGCTGTGTGACCCTTGGGAAGTAACCTCTCTGAGCCTCAGTTTACTCACCTATAAAATGGTGATGACAAAAACAATGGTGATGACTACCTAACTGCCAAAGGGCTTTAACAAGAATTGCGTGAAAGAAGGCATTGAACAGTGCACGTGTGTCACACCTGAACTCGTCGGACTTACGGATCTTGTTCCGTGCCAAGGTGGAGCGATGCCTCTCACCATCTCCGATATCAGAAAAATAGCAGGCAAAACAGGACACACAGCAGCAGCTCCAGCTTTACATCTGCGCAGTCCCTAAGGCAGTGGTGGCGAACCGATGGTGTGTTATTTTTTCTTTTAAGACAGAAGATGTTAATGTATGAGTTGGTTTTTCTAAACTAAAACGTCAGTATTCAAGTTGAATTGCAGAGTTAGGAATTTGAGACAAATAAGTGGTTCTGCGGTTGCAGTCTGGGTGCTCGGTCTCTGAAAGGTGGAGAAACGTGAAGCAGCCTGAAACGTTAAAAGGCTTAGCACAGCTGTCCTACATGTCTCCTTCCCTCTGACACGGGACACCCATACACCTAACAGAGGCTTCCTGATGTTTCCTCTCTGGGCAGAAACCCTCTTTCCCAGAGTTCAGCCTGCACACAGACTCTCACGTGTGCGACACAAATGACATACGTGTAAGTCAGACCCACTGCAACACAACGCCAGTCATGACTGAAGTCCAGGAACAAGCTACAGAGCCACAGCGGGACAGCTGGTTCAGCAGACCCATACAGCAGAGTACTTGGCAATGCTTCAAACACAAGACATTTAGTGACCTGAAATAACCTCTGAGGTGTTACTCAGATTATACAAATCAAGGGAATAAAAAGTCTCAGATGCCACCACCTGGGTAAGGAGGGACAGGCATTTGCTTGTACAGCTACCTCTTGGTAACTGGGGGAGGAAGATTCCAGAACACCCACACACCCCGACTCAGTGCATCCTCCAATCCCACTAGAAAATGCTGAAGTATCTGCATATACCTCATCTGCACCCTCCTTACTTGGAATCATCTCCTGATTCCTTTTAAGACCTAATACAACGTTGATGCTGCATAAACAGTTGTTACCCTGTACTGCTTAGGGAATGATAACAAGGTGTTCAGTATAGGTGCGCTTTTTTTTCCTTAAGAATATTATCAGGTGGCATGGTGGCCCACACCTGTAATCTCAACACTCTGGGAGGCTGAAGCAGGAGGATCATAAATTCTAGCCCAGCCTGGGTGACTGTTATGGCTTAGTTAGAACGATGACCAAGGGCCTCAGGCATGTGTAGGTGCAGCTTTTAGAAAGTGAATGAATCTCAGGGCAACGCAGCGGATCTGCTGTGAGGAGCAGGCGCTGGTAGGAAGAGGCAGTCATGGGTCTTCCCCGGCTCCGCCCCTCAGTCTCTGCTTCCAGGCCACTAGGGTGTGAGCAGCTTTCCTCCACCTGACCCTTCTGCTGTGCCGTTTCCGTGTTTGTGCTGCCAAACATGGACTGACACTTCGGAAGCCGACAGCCTAAGTAAACCTCCCCTCCTTTAACTCGCAGGGACCAGAAAGTGACTAAGACAGCAGCTTAGCAAGACACTGTTTCAAAATAAAAAAGTACAAAGGGCTGTTGACGTAACTCGAGAAGAAGGCCCTGGGTTCAATCCCCAGTGCAGGAAGAAAAACACAACATTCAACCTACACACAGTCAGCTGGAGCTGAGGATAGAGAGGCTGACTCTAAAGTCATAAAGCAGCTCTTTCCCGGCAACTCTAGGCTGGGAAGAAACGTTCTCACTGGCACACCCTTCCTGAAGTTTTAAAACTTTCACCCATTTGAATGTATCACCCATCATGAAAAATAAGCAATTGATGACTATTATATAATCATTTCCTATCTAAATAGTTACTTTTGGGTGAATTAGTAGATTGTGCCTGAATTGTTCACCACGTGCTAATTGGACACTTGCTATGTTTTGGCCTTTGTTCCTTCAGTCTCCTAACCCACTCCGTAGATGTGCACACCCATTAGACACATCAACCAAGCCTGCCAGGGACAGTCCCACGTCCACTCACAACTCCCCCTCTCAGAACAAAGGAAAACAAGGAACCCGAGCAATGGTTTGCTTCAGTTCACTGCCCGGCCAGCAACAGTGCCACGCACAGCCCCACTGGGCAGGTGGAGACCAGACTAGGAAACTAACGGCCCAGGGAACACCATCTGATGACCCTGGATTAGCCACGAGCAGGCTACAGTGAGGCGGCACAGGCGGCCCTCTGCAGTGCTGCTTCTCTGCTCTGCTGCTCCCGCCCCGCTGCCGTAACTCCTGCCAGGAGTGGGTTTCCCCTGCCGACAGAAGCCCTAACAACCGCCAACAATGCAGCCTCCGGTTCCTCAACACTGATGCTAGTCTTTGTGTTGAAGGTTTTTACACAAAATTCTATTTAACCCTTGCTGCAAACCCGAGAACCTGATAACTTGTTCAACCCGAACATGAGAAGCTGGAAAAGAGAAAGAAACCGCTATTGGTCACACGGCCAGGAGTCACCCCCAGCTCTGTCATTCTACAGCCTGTGGTCTTCGCCACAATGCTGAGCCACTGCTCCAAACTCTCTTCCCATCCCAGCAGCAAGATCCTTTGAGCGCACCCAAAAGGGTCCTTCAGAGTCTCGGCAGAGCCAGTCTGCAGAGAGCACGTGCCCTGCCAGCGCTCCTCTACCACATTGCCAGGGGCTGGTGGCTGTTTATCCCGCCAGTGGCTAAAACAACAGGAGAAGAGGCAATCCGAGAACTAACGAGAGTGCTTCCTTGTGGACAAGGAAAAGTCCCACTGGTACCTCTGTTTCCTTTGGCCAGGGGAGCCTCTGCCTATCCCCCACTCCCAGTGACACTTTTCTGCCCCAAATACCATCTTTATAGTAGATCCAACACTGGGGGCTCACTGGGATACAGAGAATAGCGCCAGCCCTCACAGAACAGCGCAAGTGCAAGCACACGCTCTCCGGCGTTTCCTTCTGTTCCTCCCAAACAATAAAGACAGCTTCGACAGATACAGATACGGGTCACGTTGGCAAAGCAAACATGAAAGGGCATTCTCTGAATATTACCGTGGGGCTACGGGAGCTCTCAGGAGGACCTCAGTATTGCAGCATGATCTGAAATAGGCTACAAGCTGATCAGAGAATCCACAGGCTATGGGTGGTGCCCAGAAAACGGGATCACCCGTGACGCAGCTGCCTGCCCAGTGAGGACGGGATGGAGAAACATCTGATGATATGATTAACATGCACAGAGTTCTTTCCCCCGAAGTTCTGACTGTTCACATCTAATACTACATTCATTTTTATGATTTTTATTGATATTCATGTGCAATACAGAAGAGTGATTTTTGTCCTGGGGATTTGATACATGCAAATAACATATCTTGATTATATTTAATCCCCTCCCTTCCCTTCCCTTTCCCATCCCCATTTCTCTCTTCCCTCCCTTCCTTCTTCCTTTCCCTCTTCCCATTCTTTCTTTCTCCCTTCCTCCCTCTCTTTCCTTCCTTCTTTCTATTTTAGGTTTCTACTATTCTACTCTTAATTAAAGCACTACTGCAAACAATGTCTAACTGAAATATAAAAGCAGAATGGTACCCATTTGGGATTTTATATCCTTTTCCATAATAAAAATAGTTTTGTACCATCTTCAATTATAACAAAAGCGTGTTTTCTTCTCCCTTTCTCTCTCTAAATAATTGGAACAGGGAAAAAAAGAGAGCAGAGAATGAGAACAAAGAAGAAATTGTATTGGAGAATTTTCTCTTTGGTATTTGAATAAACCATTTTAAAGTTTGAAAAAAATTAGTATTACTTCAGGAACAAGATAAAGCTCCTAAACTTCAACATGACATTGTTTAGTTTAGCAAACACTAATTGAGAACCTATAGCTGCACAAAGAATAAACATGATTATAAAAAGTGGTCCAAAATATTAAAGGTTAACAGGAAAAATTACTACAGAGTCCAAACAACAGGCTCACTAGGAAGGCCCGGTAACAGGGTCGTCACCTTGCCCTCCTTTCCCCCGGGAAGCGCTCATTCTGAGGCCTCCTGAGTTGTAACTTGGTAGACCTTTCCATACAGACATCCGCATTTCACCATATTCATTTTTCTTAGCACTTAGCACTGTAATTAAATAACTGACCAGGTGCCTACAAAGGGCAGAAAGTCCGCAGACCCACTGGTCTCACACCAAGCACACGCCCGGCCCGACACCTGCAGCCCCAGGTCTCCCACGCGGAATGAACGGCTGAACACGTCAAGCCGCAGGGACGAAGGCCTGCGCCTCCGCCGGGCGGAACCTTACAACCGTTAGATCACACTGTGCTCCCACCTAACACATACGGTCCCACCCCAGCTGCGAAACAGATGAAATAAACATAAAACAAAAACCCCTCATGTTAGTTGTATTAAATGAAGAGCACAGAGAACCCAGAAATTAAATCCACAGGACAAATTTTTTTTTTTTTGGTAGTGGGAATCAAACCCACTACCTCGTGCTTGCCAAGCAGGTGCTTATGCTGCTGAGCTAAGTCCCCGGCCCCTTCCACAGAATACTTGAAAGCCTTGTAATGCAATGGTTTCTACTACGACTCTCACTGCAGTAGTGCTCTTAATGAATAAGCGAGTGACCCACCTTATCTTAGCAGCCCTTCCCTTCCCTTCCCAACGCAACATCCAAAAAGGAGCTACTGCTGGGAAGAAGGAAGTTCTCTGGATACAAATTGAATGATCAGTTTTTTAAACTAAAACAAAACAAAACAAAAAGGTTGGGTTTGAAGAAAACATTTCTGTTAAAATCTGTTTGGATTATTCATTTCCACAAACATCAGCACAGAGCCTAGGAGAAAACCATCTGGAATTGGGCCTCCCAGTATGCATTAGGGCGCTGCAGCAGACTACGTGGGTGACTCCGGGTCACTCGTCCCACCTGGTTATTCCTAGGCTGGCAGAAGTGGAAAACTGTACCCTGACAACACCGACCTCAAAGACTCCGCCAAGCAGCCACTCGAGTGCATACACGGGCTTTCGGACCATCACGTCAAGAGCCTCCCTCCGCCTCTTCCCCATCCTTCAACTCTTCCTCATGGTCTCTGCATGCCATACTACCTAATTAGATATGTATAAAATAGTTCATATCGAGCCACATAATTTTCCATAGTATATATTTTATACTATATGCAACTCTTCACGACTTACATTTCATATTATATGCCATTTTCATATTGTATGAGATGATGATTTTTCATATTATATGCAATATTTCACATTATATAAAATCTTTCACATTGTATGTAATTTTCATATCCCAGTATAGCTGGGGATTTAGCTCAGTGGCGTAAGCACCTGCCTGGCAGGCGTGAGGTTGTGAGTTTGAGCCCCAGTACCAAAAAAAAAAATCCCAGTATAATTTTTCATATCATGCATAATTTCATATTATTGATATAAACATTTTCATATCACACATATTTCATTTCATACATGATTTTTCATATTATGTCATATCAATAATTTACATAACATATATAATTTTTCAAATCACGTGATTCTTCATATCATGTATGAAATTTCACATCACGTGTATTTCATATTGTATTATCAAATCATATATCCCACATCAACATTTTATAACATATCACATATGTATGTCATATCTATACTATTTCAAATCAAATATATAATCTTTCATATCATAAATTCTTGTATCATATCGTTCATTTCATGCACGATTTTTCACTTCGCATATAACATTTCATGTCACATTTAATTTTTCATGTCATACATATTTCATATACTATGAAAAGCTATATATAATTCTTCACATTACACATATGAAACATTACAGTTTTCATATTACATAACATGAAAAATCATGCAAACTTTCACAATGCTTACATTTCATGTTATGTAATTTTTTGTACTATATATAATTTTCCATATTTCATATATATTTTCATATCACATATTTCACAATATGATTTTTCACACTGCATATAATTTTTGTAGCATATTTCACAACATATGATGTGCCTATCATATATAATCTTTCATATCATGCATAATATTCTGTCATATATGTAATATTTCATATCATACAATTTCCATACCATATGTAATAATTCTTACTGCGTATAATTTTTTGTATCGTATCTAATGTCATAATGTATATAACTTTAATTTTGCATGATATATCATATTGTGTATATTTTAAATTATGTAATTTTTCATGTAATACCTAATATTTCATACTATACAATTTTTCATATAAGATGCAATTTTTGTGTCATATTAAATATCTCATGCCATACATAAAATACTATATCACATATAATTTTCATATCATAGATTACATTTCATCACATATATTTCATCACATATATTCCATACCCCATGTAGTATTTCACATCATTTAATTTTTCATATCATACAATATTTCATATCATGTATAACCACATCATGCATAATTTATCATGTCATATACATTTCATATCATACACAATATTGCATATATGCAATATTTCTTGTATACTTTTCAAATTTCATCTGATGTATAACATGAAAAACACAATTTAATTAATATATAATTTTTCATGTTACAGATAATATTTCGTATCACATACAATTCATAATATGCACAATATGAACAGTCGCATGCAAATTTTCATGTTATACATATTTCATCTCATATATATTTCATCTCATGTATATTTCATCTCATATTTTATAGCATTTAATATTTCATATCATAAATATTTCATATTTAACTTTTCACATCATATATGTGCCGTATCATGTATAACCTTTCATATCATACTTGATATTTTACATCATATATGATATTTCATATCACACATAATTTTTTGTATGTGTACTATTTCTTATATAATCTTTCATATTATATATATTCCATATCATATATATTGTGAAAAATTATCTACATGCTCACATTATATATATTTTGCATTATATATATATTTCATGCTATATAACTGTTATATATGTGTGAACAATTATATATAATTTTTTACATTACATATAGTATCTCATGTGGTATAAAGTATTTTATATCAAATATAATATTTCATTATCATGAATGTAGTATTCTGCATCATATATTTCATATCATTTCATATATATAATGTTTCATAAGAACACATACACTAGTTTTCATCTGACTTCCTCTGCAATAAAAACGCACCACGGTATTGCTTTATACCCCGACAGGCAGGAAGAGTGCCCAGCACACACCAGCAGGGCCCGCGGCGATCTGTAGCACAGGAGAGGTACCTTGTCACCACCCAACACTCGCGCGCCCTCGTCACTCTCTGAGGTTTCCCTTTGCTCTGAGTGATCGCCTTCACCGCCCTTGCAGGTTTCATGCGTTGCTCACCCACGTTAAGAGTCACACGAATTTACTGGTTGAAAGGACTTTTCCTTCCAAGGTGAGGAGTTGCCACTGGGACAGATTCCTGAGGTTCACGTCAGACACTTTCGGGATGCGACGCCCCGCAGGGCCCGTCCCGGCCAGAGAGGCCGCGTCCATGGAGCACAAGGAGGGACACGGAGGAGGACACGACGACATTCAGACTAGGAGCTGAGGGAGGTGGGAGTTCGCTCAGGGTCCTGAACATCTCCCAACAATCCTCAGCAATCCCATGCTTCCTTGGGGGCCTTTAAATTCCGTAACTCCACGCGGCTGAATTCTCCCCCAGCTGCTGTTTTTGTTGATAATAACAGAATTCCCCCAAGGCCAACTCAACTACTATTCTAGGTTCTTCTATAAGTCAAGTTTGGTGTTTTCAAACCAGTCCCAGACAGATGCAAGTTCACACATGTCCTCGGCAAAATAAGGGAGATAAATCTGTATATATGCAAATGTGCATGCAGATGTTAGCATAAGATGGCCAAGTGTTCTCCCTGAAAAGAAGCACTCTTTATTTTGAAGCCACGCCCTCAGTTTGATAATAAGCTGTCTGTTAAGTAATTATACTGATAGTTCATGGTGAGTTCTTCCCTATTTACTTTATAAACAGAGTTGGCAATATCATTCCAGAGCCAAATGTCTTCATCTTTATTATCATTACCAGTTTTACCAATCTTATCAGTCCCGAAAGCTGGAATGTAGGATACCTAGAAGTAAAAGGAACACTATAAAGAGCACCCTGGCCACCCCACCTGCCGAGCAGCCGGTCCGCTGGCCATCAGCACGCTGTTTCTCCACCCACCCAGGCCCGGTTTTCATTAACTCACTAGGCAGGCACATCTTAACTAGAACTCAGACTGCACGGATCATACTTTTCCGATCACATGTCTGAAATGGCCCAGGCCCCTCCAGGAAGTACTCAGACCTTTGCACAAAGGCTAGAAACACTGTCACCAAACTGTGCTTAGCACTGCTCCATGCCTGCCACACCTTCCTCTGGGACAACCAAAGCCTTTGCCACCTCGGAGCCTCTGGCCCACGGGCCCTTCCACGCTCTCTGCCTCTCGGCCCTACCGGGCCCTCACGTAGCTCCTTCCCAGGGTTACCCAGCAGCCAGGGCCCGTGGCTTCCCCCGTTCCCACTCCCCCCTGTATTTGCTTGACAAATCGCCCCCTTGCCTCCCCTCCTCCCTCCTTCCTCCCCCCCCTGCACACTGGACTCCAAACCCAGAAGGCTCTGCCCCCGAGCTACATCCCCAGCTCCCCCACGCACCCACCCTTTTGAGACATAGTCTCTCTAAGTTGCCCAGGTTGATTCAAACTGTTCCAAATGTACACAGAAAAATATCCGGAGTGCTTTCTAAAAACCTAAAATAACAGAACATGACTTACTTTCAGGAGTGGTTACCAAACACCACCTCCTGCTCTGTGCGCATTTATTCATTTTTGATGAAAAGGCTGGCGCGATGCCACATGTGAACCCACTCGGGCTGCTGTGCCACACAATTCGGGGGCTCACCCATGGAGATGGGGTCTCTGGACGCACCTGGAGCCCACACAGGGATACTATTCCACACGGGTAAACTGAGGCAACAGCTGAGACGACTCTATTCAAGCAACTGATCAGCTTGAAAAGTTACACTACCCGTAGTCAACACAAGTGGTAGCACAACTGTACTAGTTCCATACGGTCAAGTGAGCCAAGCTGAAGCCACATTTCCCCAAATTCCCTTCCCTAGACCACTCTGGGCCAGCATTTGCCACAAGTGCAATTTGTGTAGGAGTTGGAAGACGAATGTAATGCTCCAGTTCTCAGGCAGGAAAATAGAGCGTCACAGGCCTCCACGCAGTGCGCAGAGCTGAATTACTTCAAAGACCCAGGGTCCCTTGCATGAAGGGAAGGCTACAATCCATTAAGACACTGCCACGGCCCCAAAGTGCGTACCGAGTCTCCCTGCTAGCTTTCCCGGAAGCGGACTGCAGCCGCGGTGCAACCACAAGCCAGTTAGGCTGATCGTGCCCTGGGGACAGAGGGGACCACCCAAGCTGTCTCCAAACTGTAATCCCCGGAGACCCAAAACCCCACCACGTGCGACCAGTTAGATAGAGCAGGAGCTTCCGGAAATCAGATGACCAACGAGCCTCCGGACCAGGTGTAACTCCCAGCGGAACCAGTGGGTCCCCAACTCATCCTGTGGCTCCCTCCGCGGCTCTGGGATACCCACAGCCCCTGCCGGGATATAGCACTTGGCTCCTGCCAGTGGAGTAAGGGCGGGCAGAAGGCATCAGAACGACTTGGGCTTAGTGAAACAGCAACCAGGAGCAATCCTGCTTCCTGGAGAGCTTGCAGAGATTAGCGGCTCCACACAGGATTTAAAAGGCACGCCGACTGGAATTCCTACCACAGCTCCGTTCAGCTCACCTATCTGGCCTGTGCAGAGGACAGATGAATCTTCGATGATGACAATATTTCTCAAAACTTAATCCACTGGTTATTCCCAGTGCAGTGCTATTCTAGACGGCGTCTTCCTGCAAGATCAAATCAACACCCTCGTCCTCCCAGCACTCGGCACACCACTCTGGGCCTGATGAATGCTTTTTATCCCCTAACTCGGCAGTGCAACCACTGAAAGCAGCATGCTGCTTCTCTCACCATCGCGCCTCAGTCCGGCCACGTCGCAGTCCCGGGTCAGAGCCGGCTAAAGCTGCGCGCAGGAGACCGTGCGAGCGCTCGGGGATGTTTAACAGCACCTTTGGCCTCGGCATGCCAGACGCCAGGAGCCCCTCAAGCCCCACCTGTAATAACAAAAGCAGACCCAATCCCTGGCAAATGTCCCCTGGGGGCAGATTTAATCCCCCGTCCTTCCACCGGACGTCACACGGGTCCTCAAGCAGCATGACATTAGGGATCTGGGGAGCTGGAAGTAGCAACTGCTCCGACACCCTTCCTAAGACCCGCAGGCCAGTGCAGGGAAGCGAAGCCCGCGGGAATTCAGGGCCTGGCCCCTCAGCGAGGTTCCCAGCCTCGTGGCCTGGCATTTGTCACAACAGCTCCTCCCAGGACAAGAACAGGCCGCTGGGCCCCTCCCTGAAGAGAAGACACTGCTGGCTTTGAAGGTAGCAGACATCCCACTACGCTCTGGGACATGCTCGCCTGTTGTCTTTGAAAGGGGCCAGAGCAGCAGAGCTCCGCCACGGGCCTGGGCTGTCACAGATGCAGCTCGGCCCTCGGCATCCTTCGGAGAGGCATCAAGCCCTGGCAGGCCCTGCTGGGAAGCCCACACAGGCTGGAGAGGGTCAGAGCCAAGGTCCGGCATCCTTTGTTCTCTTTGGCCAAACAGGTTCTAGGGTGTGGGCCGTGGTCCTGAGAAACACAATCCTGAATGCCATAACCCAGAAATTTCAAATACTGACTGATCACATCCCTACAGTCTAAATTCCTTAATGATTAAAACTCTGCTATGGGGCTGAGGGTTTAACTCAGCAGCACAAGTACCTACCTGCCTGGCAAGTGTGGGGTCATGAGTTCGGACCCCGGCACCAAATAAATAAATACATAAATAAAACCTGCTATATACTTCTGGAAAAAATAATTTTTAAAAATTCTTATTTGCATGCTTTAAAAGGGATTTATTTGAAAACTTTTTTTTAATGACAGAATACTTCACACACCACTTCACATAGTACAACAGGCAATAATAACATACAGCTTTTTGCAAGCATAAATACTACAGTACCAATGGCAGCTGCACAGGTCTAATGGTCAGGCGCACATAACCATGTTCATTGAGAAATTGTTCCAAAAGCAAGGTGTGTGAACACCTAGCACGACGGCTGATAACGGCACGTTTCCAACCTCCCATCCACAATCACTAGAAATGCTGTGATGGGCAACTGTGTCTTCCACTGAGCCCAACCCCACCAGTCCCCGGTCACTGCTGTGTGCATGGTCCCCAAAAGCAGAGATCTCAACAAGTGTTATTCTTCACAGATGCAGATGTACAAACGGGACACTGCTTCACTTACGAAGGAAGACTGGATGTTTCTGTGTAAACACCTGGCTTACCTACAAAGTCAATATTTGATGATGTACTCTCGTGGACTTAAATTTGTAAAAAATGTATAAAACAGCTCAGAACTCTGTAACAGCCTTTATATAACGCACACCTCTGATACTGGAAATAATGCAAAGATAAAATATCTAGCATAGTGAATTGTAAAAAAAAAAAATAATACTGCTGACAATTTAAAATAGTGAGAGAAAAACCACAAAAGAAAACTTAACCCCATTACGTGTTCCCATCTTCCGAGCCAGGGTTCTGAGTCATTCTGAGGAGGGAGAAACTCACCCCACCCCCGGCCTCACGCACAGAGGACGGGCTCGGCGGGAACACTGCTGGGTCTTCCTATCCTGCCGTCCTTCCACACGGTCACTTTTCGACCAGTCTCCTGCAGCCTGGACTCAGGAAAAGCTCCTGGAATGCCAGTGCAGACAGATGACACGTTTTCAAACAACCAGGTTTGCAAAGGTTTGTTCCGCCCGACGCGGTGTGACTACCCTGCCCATCAAAAACGCACAGATGTCTTCCCACAGTGTCTTCCCACACCTGCCTTTCTTCCTTCCAAGATTTCAGTCTTCAGGAGTTCAACATTCAGGATTTTAAAGTTTCAGGATTGTGATTTTTGGTATTTTAGACTTTAAAGATTTCACCATTCAAGATAATAGCATCCAGGATTGTGTCTCTCAGGACTATGACCAGCACTGCTACTGGTCACCAAGTTATGATTCAACGCAAGTTCTGCACGATGACCCAGGTGTAGTCGGACTCATCAAGTCAAAAACCTGGGCACACAGAGCACCATCCTGTGACCAGACGGAAGCGGTGAGTATCAGACAAAGGGCGAGCACAAGTTAGGTCGCATGAGACACCCTTGCCCATGCCCCTCCTTCGTTCCATCAAGATGTAAACAGATGGTCTCTGTGACCACCTGATGGGGAAGAAAAACGGCAAGCCCTGTTTACAGTTGTCTTTGCACAGCCTGCCGAAGCCACCCAGAAGGGGACAGTTGGAGTACTACGGGAGCAGCACGGAAGGAAGAGCGTATGATGACCTCACGCCATGAGCAGAACTCTGAGCTAGAAACAGACAGGCTATGAAGCATGGCTCTCCGGGAAGCACAGACCAGTGCTAATGGCTTGGCTGGGTGGTCAAAGACTCAGAGGTTAAAACGACTTGAAAAATAATAAGCAGGAAGAAGGGCATGAATAAATGCCCCCGAAGGAGCACCGCACGTGGAGACAGCTGTGTCCCATCTGAACTGGCATGCGTCACTCAGCCTCTTCCTCCAGCCACCCGCCCAGGACAACCAAGGGCCTAAGTGACGTTGTAAGTAACCACGTCAGCAAGGATCAAGTTCCACACGGGCCTGGTGACATGGCTAGCGTTCCCCAAGGCTCTGCTGTCACCTGCACAGAGCCCCTCCGATGGCACCATCCCCGAGGGTGCAGGGAGGGTGCTGGCCCATGACCTGAGGACAGGCTGGCTATACTCACGGAGGCACAGTGCACGGTCCTTACTGGAACAGATGCGCCGTAGCTACAGAATTGCCTTCTCGTCCACCATGCTTATTGCAAAGGTCCAACCTTGGCAGATTTGCAGCATAAACTTCTGCCATTCCACACAGCATTGCTCGTAGGCCAAGACCTCACTTCGCAGCAAATGAAGCAAGAACGTGGGCTCCTGCCTGGGAAACGCCATCTTACTAATTCTCCACTACCCCACAGCAGCCAGTGTGTGGCAGTAAGAACTACACGGCCTTGGAAGCTTCGTCACCAGGCCATGGGAGACAGAAGCTTGCAGAGCTGGGGTTGCCTCCGCCAGGATGCAGTGTGCCCCTGACTCGGTGCCACCCCTCCCACAGCCAGGATCCGCAGGCCTGGGAACCAAGAGCTAGGTGGTCAGGGGAGCCGCTCCTTTCACTGATACCCTCAGGGGCTCATTAGTGAATTGTTTTCCAGTCCCTCCATCCCTGGACCTTGCTGCTTCTAGAAGTCTTGGAGGCTAAGAAGGGAAGAATGCTTCTCCCAGGTGTCCCAGTAATGGCCCTTCAGACTGCAAGCTGAGCTGTCTTCAGGACGGAGAATCAATAGGCAACGAAGGAGGTTACTGTCCTGGCGGGGTGGCCAGTGCCGACTCTCCAGGGGAGCGCGGGCTGCTGTTGCATAACGACTGCAGGAGAAGCACACGTGAAATGCGGGAGCCCTCTGGGGCGCCTCTGCCTGCCTCCGGTCAGGAGATAACTGGATGGAAAATTATACAGACCCAGTGCACACAAGTCTTCTGCTGGCCCAGACTCTTCAGGAATGAGGGCTGGGTTACTTCACCAGGCAAGGAATTACAATCAGATAAAACGTTTGCTGAGGGTGAAGGGAATGTGGAGTTACCATCAGAAGGTAATTATAAATACCACCCATGACCACGTGATCAGTCCCAGAAATAGGAGCTTAATGCTGAAGCATAGTTCTTCCTCATTTCAGTATGAATATACGTGGGTACATATCAACAAATTCTTGTCTCTCTTGTTACGCCCTTTCCCGTTCCCACACCCACCATGAAAGGGTCAACATTAACTTTCTTAAAGTTCATACTGAAGTTGATGTAAGGCATAAAAAGAGCATGGCTGAGAAGAGAACGTCACCCAAAGAGGGATACGGGGACTTCCTATTTCCTTTTGAGAGAATGAGGATGTTTCTGGTATAACTAGGGTAGCTGCAATGTGTTAGACAAAAGAATAATTCTGCTATTATCTTTAAATGGAAATTAAAAGTGCTTAAGAGAAGCATGGGGACATCTTACCCTCAAAAGGGACAGCAAAGTGACAAGAGATGGGCCATGATGTTTCCAGTGCATGGGATTCTTTTCTCCCTGTGGTCCTCGGTTAGAATTGCCCACATGACAGGAACAGGCTCCAGATGTGGACGGTGGAAGTGAAAAGAGCAGCCGTTCGCGTGCTCCGAAGGTCAGCACAGGGCCAGAGTTGGCTGCCGCTGACACAGCAATGTGCTGGCACATCTGTGGGTTCCCGCCGTCCCCCTCCCCAGCTGCCCTGAATCCCAGCCCAGGTGTGCGGACGGCTCTCTGATAAAGGGCACCAGCTTAGCCGCAGGGCACCTGAGAATGGGAAGGCTGAAAGACGGACAGGAGCTCCTGTTTGTTCTCGCAGGTTCCAATGTGGATTTTCTGTGCCTCACTGATCCCCTTCCTTCCTGACTCCGGGCCCCGTGCGCCCCGGCCTCTGAGCATCAGGCTCAGAAAAGCAGCCATTCACAGACCCCTAGCCGGTTCCCGCCAACGGTGGGCAGGGGCACAGCAACAGTCCCGTCCACCGGCTCACAGCACCCCGCTCCCGACGAGCCCTGATTCAGTATCTTAAAGGATGATGTTCTTACTTTCAAAGGCAGCTGAACATGAAACTGAATTTCCAATTTAAAGCACTATTATGTAAACTTGATGAAGGTGAAATTAATTCCTCTGAATAAAAAGCCCCATATCTAGCAAGCATTATTTTTAGAAACTTAAAGAGAAATATATTTCCTTAGAGAGAAGCAATACATAAAAAGAGTCAGAAGAACTTCTCATAATTCCACCAAAACTTTGCTCAGGAAACCATTACCTATAATTTCTAAGGGCCAAAAATACAAGCACTATGATTCAGAAAAGACAACTGCAGAGAAACATTAGATTCCAGCATACACATATTACCAAATTATCTTCAGTCTGTAAGTCTCCAACTTAAGATCTGTCTTTATATTCAAAGTCACTGAAATCAGTGCGGTCTCCAGAGAGCACCCATGACCATGTTTGAAGCACTCACCAATCCAAGTGTATTTGTTCTCAGTCTCAAGAAAGAAGGAATTAGGGCTGGGGATACAGCTCGGTGGCGCAACGCCTGCCTGGCAAGCATGAGGTCGTGAGTTCGATCTCCGGTACCAAAAAACAACAACAAAAAAAAAAGAATCAAAGTATTCACATGAAGAAAACACAAAACATGGGAAAAAAAGGAAGCTGGAAGCTCATGAATTTAGCTGTGTATTTTCACGACTGCGAGACAGTAAGAAGATATTTTGATCAAAAACAATTTTCTCATCACCTTGGATAGGATTTCTTGGTTGGTCGGTATAGGGATGGAACTGCAGGAAGTCCAGCTCGACACTCATCCAACCAGACGCACACTGTCCTCGTTGTACAGAGGAGGAAGCAGCCCAACATCATGCTCCTTACACATGGATGAGCTCAGAATGAATCCTGGGTGTCTGCTCTGCAGTCTGGGCTCTTAACCACTGCACAAGCCCATAGCCCCGCCCCTTCCGGCAGAGCACACCCCGTCACTCACGGGACTCCCCTCACCTGCGCCCTGCCCTGACTTCCTGTGCCCTGAACCAGCTGTCGGCAACGCAGCCTCCAACCCCAGCTCTCTTACATGGAGTGCAAGCAGCTCAGGAAGCCGGGCCATTAGCCATTTCAAACTCTGGCTTGGTAAAAAAAAGGAAAGTTCAGCCATGGCTGAAAACAGAAATTTTAACAAATGAAAATCATGTGCAATCTTGAAATGCACTTGAAACTCTGACACAGTTACATCCCTTGATGTTTATGTAACAGCAGTGACCACATCAGCAGCCGCCCACGCTCCGCTTCTGCTGGGATACACTCTGGTCAAAGGCATCGCGCACTCCACTACTAACCCCCACCACAGCCCCAGCGGGGAGGTGCTTCTGCTGTTCCTTGCAAAGGCAGGAACCCGAGGCTTAAAGAAGTGAAGTGGCTTCTCAAGGTCACAGCTGACAAACAGCAGAGCTGGGATTTGAACCCAGAGCCCTGCTTCAAAGCATGTGCCCTTAAGCAGGAAGCTGCCCGCCTCATGTCTGAGCTGTGGTACAGCAAAGGCTTTTACAGTACTCCTGCTCCCCGCCCACACACCCCAGGGCTAGACTCAGGGAGCAGCTGAGCCTGTACTTTTATTTTAGAGGCACCCTGCCTAAAATACTCACCTGCACTCCGAAGAGCCCCTCTGGGGAGCCCCGTGCTCCTGCGCCAGTCAACATTACATCTCATGCAAGAGTCCCCAGAGAATGAAACAAAACATCTGCCTGAATTACACCTATAAACAGCATTAAATTCCCTTCAAAACTTCCTACTTCTTTCATTCCCACAAGTACAAAAGCACTCCAGCAAAGTCATACCACAGATCACAATAGATGTTTGCTCTTCAAATCACCATGTTTGATTTAACACTTGACTAGTCAAAGCCTTCCTCTAAGAGCTTCAGCTCAGTTACAGGAAGTAAGTCTAACCAGACCCAGTTATTCTTTCCTGATACCAGCTGAGAAGTGCATCAGCATAAATGTCAATGCCCTTTCTAAATACGTTCCTTAAGTACACTGAATTTTTAGCTGCTGGCTTTAATCTGTGGACATGAAGGTGGGGAGAGAATCTTTTACAGGACACCTCAGAAGTTCATTAACAGTGACCAGAATTTAGGGAGCAAATGTGGTGGCTACTTAACACGACCTCAGATTTTTAACATACTTCACTCATTCCAGAGAACAAGTGAATTCTCACTGTCTATATAGTCACCAAACACCCTGAGGTGCTACTGTGCACCTAGTACTGCACTGAAGTACCGTGGGTGGCACTCTCCTGCTGCTTATGACCTCGCTCAGCAGGCAATTCCACAACCTCCAGGCACGAATGCTCACCTGACACTGGCCTGACAGGGCATCCCTGAGAGCTCTTGGTCTCGAGGAGACCGAAGCACTACAACAGGTTTAAGAAACTTGCAGTGCAGTTAGAAAGCACAGTCACCAAGCGCACACAAAGCAGAATCAGCAACGTGTGAACACTGGGCTCTGCAGGAAGACTGGCATCTCCTCCTCGACATCACTTTCCTCGCCTTGGCTGTTCCATCTTTCTGGAGAGAAAGGCAGAAGCAAAAGGTGGAAGTGACTGAGCTGGGGGGACAGGGGACGGGACACCAATTTCATCTGCTGAGACCACGCACTGGCAGCTGAGAATCCCCTAGAGGGCCAGGTTGGGGGCAGAGGTCCCTGCTAGAGTACCGGCCACACAGGCATTGTGGCTCCTGCAGGCTTCTCTAACCCTACTCCTAGCACATGGTACCCAAGTAGTATGTAAGCGTGATTGCACTGTGAACTGTGACTCTTAGCTGGTGTCCAAGGAAGTTGACTGTGTCCTGACATCTGGCAAAGCAAGAAGAAAGACCGTGTCCACACGTGCAGTCGGAGGGGTACTGCCAGGGAAGAAGGCCAAGGGGAACTTCCAGCAGAGGAGCAGGGTGAGGGGCGGAGTCCACGGAAAATTACTAAGAGGAGGCACTGGAAGTGAGAAATGAAGAACTGAATCGGATATCCAGAGCGATCAGGTTGCCAGAGTGGTGTCTCAGTAGTGGCTCAGCAGCAAGAGTCTCCGCTAGACCGGCAGCGCAGCGCGGTGCAGACCCAGCAGGCACAGAAGGCCGCAGGAGGAAGGCCGAGGTGGCCACCCGCTGGGAGGAAGGCTCCGAGGGGCCTAGCTAAAACCTGGCCAGGAGTCTCTGTCTCCACCCTGGTGCAGGAAGCTCTTCCCGGGCCGTGGCGCGGCGCTAAGGTGAAGCTGGACCGACCCCTTTCTACTTCAGCGTGCTGCTTGTCTCCGGGTCTGTCTCCCGCTTCCGGCTGGGTCACTCCGCAGTACACACCGGGTTTCATTTGCCAGTGTGTCCCTGCTCCATTGCGGGGCAGCGAATGAGAAGGAAGGAGAAGTGCGCCCCCTCCTCACGCTGTGAAAGCCCAGCCCGCCCCCGCCCCCTGCACCCGGCGGCCTGGGCTGCTGCTCCGCCTGTTTATCCCTGAACCAAACCCGCACGGCGGCCAACACCGGGCTCAATGAAAGGCGGAGATGCGGGGCCCGCTTCAGCGCCACGCTTCCCACAGATGCAGCGGGAGGCGGCCAGGCGCTGGGGCTCCCCGCCACCCACCCCTCACGCGTGCACCCCCAGGTCCACACCCAGCCAGCCCGGCGCTTCCCACGCGCAGCACCTGCTGCAGGACCGGCTCCTCCTTCCCCACCCTCCTCTCTGTAACCATCAACCCTTTCATGGGCAGGACTCAGTGAAACGCTGTCACCATCATCACATCAATGGGGGGCTTCAAAGCCTAGTGGGGGGGGTTCCTGTATCCCAAGGTTTGGGGAAGGAGAGACTCCTGGACTTGCCTCTGGGGCACTCGAGGGAGAGTTCGTGATGGCCAGCACGGGGGCGGAGGACCTGAAAGTTCCTTCCCTTACCGGCCTGCTCGGCTGAGGGACCGTGAGTAAAACAGACCTTGATTACTACATCACTGAAACCAAAACCACGGCCGGTACGATGGTAGGTAATACAGGGTCTACAGCAGCGACGTTGCAAGTATCTGCATCCTCCAAGTACTTTCAATTTAGTCATGAAGGAAAAGGGTGACTGTCAGCAGCTGGAGAACTCCAGGAGCACCTCGGCGGACCGAGCCCGCAGGGACACTGACTGACACACACACAAGTCACTTTACAAACCGAATAAAAAGATGAAAAACTTCGGAAATATATTGAATCATAACAGTACAAAATTTTCAGAGATTAGTAAAACACTTAATATTATACTACATAAATAAGAATTTGTGATATTGTGAACTGAATGATTATACATTCAGTTTATGTCGATACTTCATTTCAGTGACCACTGTGGCTAAAGAAAGTACTTCACACAAGTGGAAGTAGTGGGTCATCTTATTTAATAATGCTCTTATTTAATTACTATTCTCATAGTTTAATGCACTTGCCAATTATATGAACATTTTTATAAAAGGTCCGTTAGTAAATTTTTACCCTCCTTGATGAAAACTAGCAGTTTTCAAAAGCTAATTGTTTCAATAATTATAAAAAATGGTTTCCAAAATCTACAGCTTTTGAAATGGAAAACCTACAAACTGAAATTCATGCACATTTTTAAGCATGCAGATACAAGAGGTTCAGCAATGACACCATTTAGAGTAATAAGATCACATTAAGTATGGAAATTTCTGAACACATATTTCCAAAAAGCATATTACAGAATAGATGGTGAGTCTTCCTTCAGTAGAGTAGATAGGATATTGTGAGGAGTTTTCT
Source organism: Dasyprocta punctata (assembly GCA_004363535.1). NCBI lineage: Eukaryota > Metazoa > Chordata > Mammalia > Rodentia > Dasyproctidae > Dasyprocta > Dasyprocta punctata. The sequence continues at coordinate 47,199 of RJWM01004572.1, read as the reverse complement.
AGAAGGAAAACCACATTTTTAAATGTATTGTGAAACTGGAAGAAAGTAAGGAAAACATCCAAGGACAAAATGAACATAAAAAGCAAAACAAAAACAAAAACAAATGCCAGTTAAAAGAGACCACAAAAGCCAAGTTACCCTGGGGTCAAATTCTAAGCTGGAACCCACAACAAAGTGTAACATCTGACCCCAAAGTCCATAGCTGGGCAAGAGGGCTGGAGGGTACCCCAGGGCCCTAGGGCCGCAGGTTCCCAGCAGAAGCAGAGGTGAACCCTCTCTGTGGGTCACACCCTTAATTACTGGACCCTCGGGTTGCACACACACAAGCTCAGGCCAGGGGAGTTCACCATCAAAGCCCACAGTTCATCCAGACACCCGGATGAAAAAGACTCAGTGAGCACCAACCGCCCACGTCTCTGGGGACCTGAGACAATCAAATGACCACCAACAGAATTTAAATAGCTGTGTGTTAAATGTTTAAGGAAATGAAGAGAAAATCATAAAAAATAAGCAAGTACCAAGAGACTATTTTCAAAGGCCAGAGTGGTTTGAGGAAAACCTTGAAACTTTAAGAATTAAGAAGAAGAATTGAAATAAAAAATTCAACACATAAGGGAAGAGAAAGGTGAGGAGAGGCCTGTGCCCTGCTCTAGGGGGACTGCCAGAAAGACTTGCTTTTCAATGCAGACAGAGTGCAGTGTACTCTACATGTCACTAAAAATCAAGGAAACACACAGGAGGCATGCAACACAGGACAGGATGGACAAAAGCTACCAGACAGACAGTGAGCCAAACAGCAATGTAGGTGCTTCTCTATCGTTAGCTACAGCAAATGCAAAGGATTCAAGACCACAATCAAAAGCCACACAGTGGAAAAGTGGCCTTAAGATTCAACTCCAAACTGTCTACATAGCTATTTAGATTTCAGGACTCACGTGGGGCAACAGTAAAAGGATAGACAAAGCTGCGCCACACAAGCAGTAACCAGAGGATAGCAGTGGGGACACATTAGATAAACAGATGTTAAGTCAGAAACTGTCCCAGAGACAAAGAATGGATGTCACATATCGACAGAGGGCCAGTTCACAAGGAAGGGACAATTATAAATATATTTGCACCCGACAGCAGAGGATCTAAGTAAATGAGTCAAACACTGACGGGACAAAAGGCAAACACAGACGGAACACGCTAACAGGTTCTACAGTGGCAGAACAGCCAGAGGAGATCAGCAAGGAAACAAGAGGCCTTGGGCAGCACCACAGTCGGAACGGACCCGAAAGACAACCTAACATTCCACCAACAGCAGGGCAATACGGGCCTCTCAGGCCCACACACGCATCCTTAGGGTGGATAACAGTCTCGGCACTCACAAAGGCACCTGAACAAGCTTAAGACTGAAAGCATCCCAACCATCTTTATGTCTACAATAGAACAAAACTAGAAATAAATGGCAGAAAGAAAATGGAAACTCCACAAATGTGCTGAAATCAAACAACACACTCCAAAATAACCAATGGGTCAAAGAAATCAAAAGGGAGATTAGCAAATATCTTAAGACAAATAATAATAAAAAAAGAAACATACCAATGTGCATGGAAAACAACAACAAATACAATTCTAAAGGGAAAATTTACAACAGTGTCATTTAAAACCTACATTAAAAAGGAAGAAAGTGCTAAAATAACCTAACTGCACTTCAATAATTAGAAAAGAATATGCCCAAAGTAAAAGAAAATATTAAAAAATAGCAGAGCACAAATGAAACAGAAAACAGAAAACAAACAAAACTTTTAAGAGTTTTCTTTAAAGATCAACAAAATTTCTAAACCTTTACCTAGATTAACTAAGAAAAAGACAAGGTTCAAATAAATAAAATGAGAAAAACGGAAGAGGTAGTACAACTGATTACACAGAAATAAATGGGATCAGAAGACACTATCAAGAATAATTGTGTGCCAACAAATTGGGTTAACATAGAAGGAAAGGATAACTACAAAAACATACATAACCTACTGTGACGGTTAGTTCAGACAGAGGTCAAGATCTTACTTCCGGGTGTGTCTGTGATGATATTTCTGGAAGAGAACAACATTTCAACAGCAGACTGAGCAAAGAAAGTGCCTCGTGAATGCAAGCGGGCATCATGCAACCCACTGGGTGCCCAGATAGAACTGGGAGGTGCAGGAAGAGGGATTCCCTCTCTACCTGGGCTGGGGCACCCATCCTTGCATGCCGATATTCTTAATGAATTTAGATACCAAAGTGTCCTGAAAAGAAACAAGCAAAAATCTAGCAAACCAAAATCAATAGCATATTAAAAAAGATCATACACCATAACTAACTGGGATTTATGCTTGGGACACAAGGAGAGTCTAATATGCAAAAATCAATATGATATACCACACGGACAGAAGACTTAAAATCCTATGATCATCCCAATAGATACAGCAAAAGCAACTGACAGGACCTAACACTGTTTCATGATAACACTCAATAATTAAGAATAAAGATAAATTAGCCAAACATAATAAAGACCACATGAAAAGCCTACAGCAATGTATTTGATGGTGGGAAACTATGCTTTCCTCTACCATTAGGAACAATGCCAAGTGACCATTCTCACCTCTTCTATGCCACACAGTACTGGAAGTCCTAGCTGTAACAATAGACAAGGAATCAAAATAAACAGTACCCAAATCAGGAAGTAACAAATAAAATTATCTGTTTATAAATGAGAAGATTGTTTACATGTAAAACCCTAAAAATTACACACACACACAATTGGAATTAATAAATTCAGGAAAGTTTCAGAATACAAAAAAATCTACATCGAAAAAAATCAGTTACATGTCTACACACTGACAAGCAACTACTTTAAAAGGAGACTAAGAAAAGAATCCCACTTACAAAAACATCTAACAGAATAAACAACCAAGCCAGGGAAAGACTAGTACATAGAAAACTATAAAACACTGTTGAAAGAAATTAAAGATAAAACAAATAAATGGAATGACAGCCCAGGTTTACATGCTGGAAGAATTAATAATGTGACTCTACTACTCGAAGTTGTTACAGGTTCAGTACAATTCCTATCATAATCCAATGGTATTTTTTATAGAAGTAGAAAAAAATTCAAAATTCATACATAGCCATAATGGATCCTGACTAGCCTAAGAAAATCCTGAGAAAAAAGAAGCTACAGTTCTCATACTTCCTGACTCCAAAACATATTTCAAATCTATGGTAATCAAAACAGTATAGTACTGACATAGACAAAGACATATAGACCGAAGAACAGAGCAGAGAGCCCAGAAATATGGCCATCTGGATACAGTCAAATTTCATCAAGGGCATCAAGAAAACACAATGGAGAAAGGTCAGTTCTCAACAAATGATGCTGGGAAAACTGAATAGATGCATACCAAAGAATTCTATTTAACCCTCACCTTATGTCACATAAAAAAATCAAAGCAAAATGGATTAAAGGTTCAAAAGTAAGACCTGAACTATAGAACTAGAGGAAAACACAGGAATAAAGCTTTATGACAAAGTCCTTTGTGATTATTTCTTGGACATGACACCAAAAGCTCAGGCAACAAAAGTGGAAATAGATGGTTACACGAAACTAAAAGGCACAGCACAGAAAGCAGCAGGATGAAAAGCTAGCCCACAGAACGGGAGAAAACATTTGCAACTCGTACACATGATAAGTTAATATCCAAAGTACATAAGGGACTCCTACATTTCAACAACAAATGAATAAATAACTTGATTTTAAAACGTGCAAATGATTTGAATAGCTATTCCTCCCACGATGACACACAGATAACCCACAGACACATGAAAAGATGGTCAACGCCACTAATTGCCAAGGAAACGCAAAGCTGCAATGACACAGCACTTCACAGCTGTCAGGGTGGCTGTTATCAAAAAATAAAACAAAATAACATGCGTTGACGAGAATACTGCAACGCTTACGCACTGAAGATTGGAACCCTTATGCAATGTTTTTGAGACTGTAAAATTGGCACTTGCTAACAAAAACCAATACGGAGGTTCCTTGGCAAATAAAAAACAGAGTTAACATGTGACCCAGTAACTCCACTTCCGGGTACTTACCCAAAATTAAATTAAGAATCTTAAAGAGATATTTACACTCCCATGTTTGTTGCAGCATTATTTACAAATAAAAAGATATAATATAATATAATATAATATAATACACTTAATATAATAGACCTCAAGTTTGAGACAGGAGGACCACCACAAGTTTGAGGTCAACCTGGACCTCACTGTGAAATCCTGTCTCAAAAAAAAAAAGAAGAAAAAAGAGTAGCATGAAAAGAAGTCTGATCTATAGGCTACCATTAACTCACATTATAATATAATTATATTTTATTATGATAATATAATAAAAATACAGTGTGTTTAAAACAAGTTGTTATAATAAAAGATACATTGCCATTAGTCGCCCTCAAGAAACTCCCACTGTTTTGAACACATTGATCTCATTGTTCTTGGCACTTTCATATTTTTTCAACTAATTTTATTGGTACATTTTGACATACATAATGATAACATTCATTGTAAGGAATTTGTATCCATCCAGAATGTCTTAATTCTCTTTTCCCATTCCCCTCCTTTCCTCTCTGAAACAGGTCGGGAAGGAAGCAGTTCTGGAAGTCCTCTTTTCTGAGTGTCATTAATCGCACTGTCATAGTTGCCTTGATGTCCTGAATCAGTTCAAAACATTTCCCTTTCATAGTCACCTAGACTTCAGGGCAGAGCCAGAGGATGCCAGATCTGGTGAGTAAAGTGGGTGAAGATACATTAGTGTTTCTACAATCCTGTCTTCTGCTAGACAGCACCTGGCAGCAGTATTCACCACACTTTTGATCACAGCTTCCAAAAACCCTCACGCAAGAGAACTTCCAGCACTGCTTCAGAAAGTGGCGAGAACAATGGGATAAGTGCATTTGAAATGAGAAGGAATATTGTGAGAGGTGCTAATAGCCATGGGTCTTACCCTGTGATAATTTTTAAAAACGTAAACATTCATCATATGTTTTCAGCATCGCTTGTACCACTGTCAAGAAGCAGAAACAGCCCAGCAGTCCATCGAGAGACAACTGGTACACACGAATGGTGTGCACACACAAGGGGATGTGAGTCATAAAAAAGCAAACCTGTCGTATGTTAAAACATGGATAAACCTGAGTACACTATACTGTAGAGATAGGCCAGGCACAGGAGAATGAATACCACACGATTCCACTCATATGTGACACCTAATGCAGTCAGACTCATCGAAGCAGAAAGGAAGAATGCTGGCTGCCAGGGATACAGGGAAAGGGAGGCAGAGAGTTACTGTTAACAGGCGGAAGGTCAGGCAACATGAAACAGACTCTAGATATCGACACCTTCAGGTAACAATACTCTATTGTATACCTAAAGATGTGCTGAGGGCTCATCGTGTTATGTTTTTTATCATAATTTTAAAAATTCAACAGATGGGTTAAAGGAGATTTAAATACAACTGCAGAAAGACAGATCTAAACATATTACATAGAGTAATCAGAATACAGATTGTACTACAATTGTAATACAGAAAGACAAAAAAATAAGAGACAGACAAGAATGAGAAGTTAAGACATATGTGAAATTTTAGCATGTGTCATCACAGTACCAGAAACACAGAGAGAATGGCGGTCAAGACTATTTGAAGAGAATGTTGGCTGATGCATCTGCAGGGCTGATGAAAGACATACATCCACAGATGTAAATCAGATCAGAAAGAATGGGATAGTGTGTCACTTATCAGAAGAATGAGCTGGTGGAAAAAATGAGAGAGAAGTCAAGGCACATAGAGGATTTAAGTCTAGTGTAACCTAATTAGAGTATAAAAAAGGAAAACGCCAGGAGCAACGTAATAATCAAAAAGATAATAGCTAATGAGTATGTACAGGTTATGAAAAACATGAATACAGAAAGTAAGCAAGGCCAGGCATGGTGGTACACACCTGCAATCTCAGCACTCAGACGACTGAGACAGGAGGGCTGCCAAGTTCCAGCCCAGCCTGGGCAACATAATGAGTTCAAGGCCAGGCTGAACGTCACAGCAAGACCTATCTCAACAAAAAGAAAGAAAGAAAGGAAAAGAACAGAGCAGGATGAAAAGAACCCCACATCTACATGCAGTACAAGGGAACAACAATAAAAAAGTCTCAGCGAGACGACACAAAAGGTGGCCTGCCAGCTAGCAGCTGATATCCGAACAGCAACGACGGAGTTCGCAGACACTGGAACAGGATTTTCTGAGCAGGGAATGAAATTGATCTATAAACATACAGTCACCCAGTGAGCAAAGCTGTCTTTCAAAAATAAAAGCAAACGCGTTTTGAGATTTTAAAAAGCAAGTTTATGACTGACAATCCTTCTCCAAATGAACTTCTTAAGATATTTACCAGAAAAAGAAAATGACCCTAAAGGAAACCCAAGATGGAAAAAGAAATAACAACAACAACGACAATTACTTAGGCCTTTAAAAAAGAAGAGTTAAAGACAGAACATAGGGCAGAGCCAAGGGACAGACATTAAAGGGGTTTCTTCCCCAGCGAGCCATCCTGCACCCCTGCCTGGGCCTCCAGAGTCCACCGCGTGCATACACAGGGGAAGAAGCTGGCTGCGGCCACCTCAGGCATCTGTTCAAACAACGAGCCACACGACAAAGGACTTACAATTTGGGGGTTAAAGAGAAAGGACATACTGCAGGCAGAGGAAACAGCAAAGGTTCAGAAGTGCAGGTCAGGAAAGCATAATCTTTCCTTCCTCTAAAATGCACATTATATCATTACGTGTGCGCTTTTGAAATGTCTAAGCCAAAGACAAACAAAGCATTCTTTGAAGCAACAGCACAGTTGGAACAGTGGAAGATGTCAGGGATTCTCTACAGCCCTGACAGGTCACTCCACTTCCTCCAGCTGCAGCCTCCTAGGTAGTAAGAGGTGACGCCCAGCCTGACGTGCACCGTCAATGATGACGACGAGCGCACGCCAGGGAGAGTTACAGCCCTGGTCTCTTGCACGCCACCACAGGTCACTGAGCCGGAAGTAGGCTGAAAGGTGACAGGCACTGCAACTGGGGAGGGGTGACAGGTGCCGGGGGGCAGTGCTGAACAGACACTGTCCCCCGCCCTTCACGCTGTAACAGCAACTCGCACTGCACGTCACCCACCTCTCACAGCCAGCACTGAGATTTCGGACCCATCGACAAACTCACCAAAACATTTTTCTTAATTAAAGATTTTGGAACCTAATCAAATTCAATTTTAAACATCCTAAGAAGTTGTCAAATCCATTTTCTTCATTCTGAGCAAAGTTTCATCATAAGAAGGTAGGAGGTCAGCCAGGCATGGTGGCACACACCTGTGATCTCAGCACTCAGGAGGCTGAGGCAGGAGAATCACTGAGACTTTGAGGCCAGCCTGAACTACATAGTGAGACCCTGACTCAAAAGAAGAAGGAGAAGAAGGAGAAGGAGAAGAAGAAGGCAAGAGAGAGGGAGAGGGAGAGGGAGCAGCAGCAGCAGTAGCAACAGCAGCTAGGAGGGCAATTTTGACCTATAAATATTAGCTAATCAGAATTTTTCCAAAACCCTAAAATACTGTTTTTGTTTCACTGAAAAGTACACAGAGAAATAGCAATACATCAGTGTAATAGTAACATGTTACATGCATTCGTGCTAAAATAATCCAAGAATTATTCATCAGAAAAATCTTTCAACCAATACTTTTTCTAGATCACAACCTACAAGTAAATACATTTTGCATGAATTCCATAATCTGCAACATGTGTTTCCTATTTCACTATGAGGCATTTATTTCCTTAAAAGTTAATTATTGGTTTTTCAGTAGTGTTTAGCCAGTTGAGGCCTATCAACAAGGCACACACAAATTCCTCATCTAACAAAATACTCCCAAAAAAGGACACACAGAATGCTATTGAAGGAAGGCTCGCTCAAACTGAGACAGCAGTATATAAGACACCCTAATATCATGCTCCCCTTTGGGGGTTTTTAATTTTCCTGAAGATATATTAGTGACCTTGGGTGGAGTAGATATTACATATTCCCAAGGACATGAAATCTAAATGTGCTATACACATGGAGAAATTTTTATGTTAACTGCAAATGAAAATAAGATATCAAGATGGTTTTTTTAAAGTTATTGTATTAATTTTGATTTCTAAGGGTAACAAAATGTTTTAAGTTACCATCTTGTATAACAAAAGACATAGAAGCCTTTAACAATCACACAAACACAAAACTTTCAGAAGCACCCTAAAAAATATGTCACTTAGTTGAAAACGACTACAAACAAACATATGCTCCGACCGCCACGTTGGCATGCACACATCAGCGGACAGCAGAGCTGTCAGTTCATCTCACTGATGATAGGTGAGCAAGAACGGATAGAGCCATTTATACTAACCAGGGGCTGAAGACGGAGCAAGCGGTGTTTTAAACAGCCACCAGCGGTGCCCCTTTGATACACACCTAGGACATTTATAAACCAGCTCAGCCCACTGACACACCATCCTCTACGTCCTACCTGGGTGGATTACATGACATCTTTGGTAAGCTGCTTGAGGGAAGAGGCCACATCTTACATACTTCTGCACCCCTCCCAGCTCAAAAACAGAGTTGAGTGCATGCTTATTAACCGCGGCAGTATAATAGATATTTTCCAAGCAATTAGGCGATAATTAGGGTGCAGGTTAAGTAAACTAAGTGGAGATGCAGTTCTGTACAACACACGAGGAACAAGGACACAGCGTGGGCAGACACGGCACACGAGCGTCTGCAGCCCATTTCCAGAGGGACTCACAGCAAAATTCATCACAGCCGTCGTGCTCAGCTTTAAAATCCTTTTCGCTGTTGATACGTGTGACGCTGCTTTTTGTGTCAGCCCTTAATGGCTATTCCTGTAATGCCACCTCCTATCTGCACAGTACCATATTCCTACAGACTGTGGTAGTCACAATCCAAGGCAAATAAAAACAATGTATTTTTCCACTCCTCGCTTCACACACACAGTACTTTGCTAATAAAAACAGAGGTCATCAGCTGTTTGACACTCATGCTCCATTCTGATGGGACTCTTTTAAGAATTCCTCCTAGAAAAATCCTGCAGTAACTTGGTTTTAAAATCAACTTTAACCCAATTCTTCATCTTTCTTTCAGACCTTCTTCAATTCTTAATCAAAATTATCCACCGACCAGGGACCAGGACCAGGGGACAGGACCAGAGGACGGATTTTTTTTTAAATGACAGTTATGATGCAAGTTAAGTTACAACGCATGAACACAGTGGTCCTATATTATCCTCACCATTTAAATGCGTGTCACAGGAGAGACAAAAGCATACTCTCAAGCATCCTATAACAACGGTCTTTGGCCAGATTCCTCCCCCCTTCACACCAGCCCATGAGGTTCCTGAGCTTCCCCACTGTCTGAGCCCAAGAAATTCGTGCATGCCCCTCCAAGGCCTCAGCAGCGCGCCTGCAGCCCTTCTCTCTCCTACCTTTTGTCTAAGAAGACTAAAGCACTTCATTATTCTATCTTCCAAGCCTGTGAAGTCACTGGGACGTGGAGCACTGAGGCAGGGGAGTTAACTGGACGAGCAGAGAGGCCTGGACAGCTGACCGAAGCTTAGTGACCCTCCGGTTCATTACCCTCCTCAGAAAGTCGGGCAGGGCTCTGTTTACAGGTCATGGGGATTTTATTGAAAACAAAAACAAAAACACACGCCAAAAGAAATCCTTCCTCACAAAGGAACCTGGGCACACACAATTGTACTTTTCAGAGGTGGAAATACGACTGACTGGTCTTATTCTTTCAGTCTGCAAGAGTTTCGACAGCCAGGACATCCACATCTTGATAAAAACTCCGGAGGGCAATTTGATCAGATGCACAGAGCCTTCCTGTAAAGCAGCGCACCGTGACACTCCCAAGGAGCGGGGAGGCGTGCAGGGCCAACTCGCCCTGAATCACCACACCGACCCCACGGGGCTTCTAAACAGCCTGCTCTCACCCAGACCACTGGAGCCCTCTTGACATGAGTGTCACAGTGCACAACTCACAGGGACCTAGCATGCCTCCACCTCCATCCCCTCCCGCTTCCCTGGGTGCCCATGACCCACAGTGCGGGCACGGGGTTGCAAAAAGCAAAGTCATGGGCCATGGGGGTGCGTGGACCGAAGGCGGAGAAGCAGGGTATGGAGGTGGCCATTGGCAGTCATTACTGAGGTGGACACGCGATGCCCACTCTATCTCCTGCCAGCCGGGGGGACGGTCACAGGGCCAGGGCCAGGGCCACAGAGCTGGGGGACACAGCCCCAGCCCTGAGAGCAGGAGGAACAGAGCAGAGCACCCTGAGAGGTCATGCAAGCTTTGGGCACCAGGGACAGGCGACGGGGGACAGGGACAGAGATGGGGACAGGAACGGGGAACAAGAGACAGACGACAAGGGGCCAGGGACGCTGGCCAGGGACAGGGCACCGGGAGCAGGAGACGGGAGACAAGGCACGCGAGACAGGGTCGGGGGACCAGGGAAGGGGACACCGGACGGGGACGGGGATGGGGACGGGGGCCGGGATGGAGATGGGGACAGCGACGGGGACCGGGATGGGGACGGGGGCCGGGATGGAGATGGGGACAGCGACGGGGACCGGGATGGGGACAGGCCCGCGCGGGGCAGCACTCACGTTCTCGGCGTCGCGCTCGTTCACCGTGGGCAATGGCGTCCGCGCCGACATCTTGCGGCGGGGCCGGGCCGGGGTCCCGGGCGGCGGCCGGGCCGGCGCGGGAGGAGGCGGCGGGGACGCGGCGGCGGCTCCCGCTTCCCTGCGCCCGCCCCGCCTCAGGTGCGCGCCGCCGCCCGGCCCCGCCGCATCCGCGCGCCCGCCGCGGTCTCCCACCGGGTCCGCGCCCGGCCGGCGCCCGCAGTCTCCCTCCCGGTCCGCGCACGGCCTGGGCGGGTGGGCGGCTGCGGGGCCGGGGTGCGGCCTCTGCGCCCCTGTGCGGTCGCGAGCGCCGGGCGGCGGTGCGCACGGGGACCCGGTCCCGGGGACGCGGCCGACCCACGCGGGATCCGCGCCCGCCCTGGCCGCCTCGCTGCGGGGACCCGGCGCGGGGACAAAGGCGCGGGCGCCACCCGGCGGGTGGGTGTGGGGTCCCGGCCCGCAGAGCCGCCGCGTCCGCGCCCCGCGTCACTTCCTGGGGGCGGGAGCGTCCCCGAGGGGCGAGCGGCGGCGACTCCGCGCCCGCCCCCGCCCTGCGCCGCTGCGCCCCGCGCGCTGCCGGCCGACCCGCAGGTGGTGGGACCCCGCCTCCGCTGCCGCACGCGCCCCTCGCGGGGAGAAGCCCCGGGCCAGAGGGCTTTTATCTATACTCATTCAAAGTTCCCTCTACAGTGAACCCTGACCCACTAAACGCGGGCCCCCAAGACCTGAAACTACCACACCCGGCCCTCCGCGGGGACAAATCCGCGCCCCCAGTGTCTCTCGGAGACGCCACCTGTGTGTTCGCTTCCCTGGAAGTTTACATCGCAGAGTGGGGACACCCAAGACCCCTCTGGCGGTCACCTCAAGTTCTTAAGTAGCACTGGGCCTCAGAACCACGGGGCGTCCGGAAATAGATGTCAGGCTGCTGAGCAGCCACACTGCCAGGTCCCTCAGGGGAGACCCTGGGTCACCCCGGGTCATACGGATGTGGCCAGGGCATGACTCGTTTTTCCCGGTCACCTAGCGTCGGGTCACCCAGAACCCAAGCGGCCTAAGACAGACACCATGGCCAGCGGCCTCGGGGACCCCTGGCGAGGCAATCGCACCTGTTCACAGCGGGTACGGGGCCTCTGCGAAGGTGTGCGGCGCGCTGGGATGGGACTGAGCCACACGACGGACGCTTCCCTTCTGTGCCTTAACGCGGATGCACAAGGCATCCTCTGACCTCATCCTTACGGGGACCCTGCCAGACGTATTTATTTCCACTTTACGGAGCACCACAGGATTGGCGTGCGATCGTGGGTGCCTAGGCTGAGATGCAGGTGATCATCGGATTACCTGGTACCATCCATCCAGCGCCAGTCACAAGTCCTCAGGCCCGCGGCAGGAAGTACCGCAGTTAACCGGACACCCAGCTCACAGAGAAACCAAGATGCACAGACAGCGCTCTAGGAAGCTGAGGCAAAAGGGTCACAAGTTCAACCCCAGCCTGGGCAACTTAAGGACTTAAGAGAGACACTGTCAAAAAAAAAAAAAAAAAAAAAAAAAATCAAGGGCTGAGGCTGTAGCTCAGTACAAAGGCCCTGGGTTCAATCCCCACTACTGGAAAAAAAAATCATATATAACTCTTTTATCTGTATTTGCTACCTTGTGTCTCATATTGACATTTACTGAGAATTATATCATAATAAGGGGGACTTATTTTCTCAATTTTGTAACAATGGAACTGCATTCAAAGGAAATCATTATTGGCTAACTCAATAATATTATCTAACAAAATAGATCAGACACAACTTCTTTAACTTTTTCAAGGCCAGACATGACTCCACCCATATAAAAAGGTGACATTTAAATCATCCATATTAATACCGAAAGCCTTTGGCTTGCTATGTAATGAAAATGCCCTCTGCGTGGGTTAGAGAATGTTTTGTGTTCGCTAGAGGCCTTCTGGATCACATGCCCTCTTCGATCTCTTCTCTGCTAAGAAGCACTAAGGCCATGTTGCGATGGAATTAGAACCACTCATCCCTGGCCCTTAATAAGGAAAACGATTGTGAGCAAAACTTTCCTCTTTGGCTTCTCGTATCTGGTACTATGGAGAAGTAGCCAATATGACTACTAAGGCTTTGAGTACTTTTCTTTAGTGAAATTAACCGAATATGGCAAGTTCAACTTAGAACTTTCTAGTTAAGGCATTAAGGTAATAAAAGTTGCAGGGGGAAATTGAAGTCCTGGTGAAAGAGAATTAAAGGTCAGCAAGGGGCAGGACCTACACTGAAAGCCGGAAGAGCGCTGAGTACCACCAACCAGCGGGTGCGTTCCAGGAACACGCTGTCCGATCCCAGGGGGCCGGCTTCGTGAGGTCCCTGAGCACTTGACGGGTTGCTTGCATTTTTAATTTCCTTTGATCTTAAAGAATGTAAGGTTAAAAACTGATTCACAGTTTGGAAACTTTTAAGATAAGTTTGAAAAAACATGCAAGAGTATGAATTTAAACCTATAAATTTCCTGACATCTAAGTGCCGATCAAGTAGTTCTAATGCAAACTGACCTGCACTGGGTTGTGTTGTACATACAAAGTACATGCCGGATTTTGAAAGCCTTGGTAAGAAAAGAGAGAGAGACAAAAAGAGAGAATGGAAAATATTTATAAACATGATATGGATTATTTAGGCAGGTGCTAATTTTTATAGACTGAGATAAATAAATATTAAAAATTAGTTTCAACCTCTAACTTTTTCAAGGGTAGATGCTGAGAAGCATAAACTTCGTGTATGGCTTACATGGTATCTCTGCTGGACAGCGCTTCTCTGTGAGGTCAAAACTGAGACTAGAGAGGTTCAGTTGCTGAAGAATCAAAGCCCTTGATGAGAAGCTGTCAACAACCAGTTCTGGGGTGGAGTGGTACCCAACCCTACCCTGCCACGCTGCGCTGTTCTAAGGGAACACCTGGTAGATGACTCTTCAGCAGTGGTTAATGCTATCATCTTATTAAAGAGCTAAGCAGAAGACGTGTCTTCAGTCCTACAAATGAGTGTTAACAGATCACAGTCATTCATAAACAAAAAATGTATCAAATGTGACGGATTCCACAGAGTTAATGGTGAATTCATAAATTCTTACGCCTTATGCTTTAAATACATCTTATATCTAATAGACTCTGCCAGCCCATTACTATTTAGTTGAGGGCACATTTTGTTTTGGGCCCTCCGAGCTATGCAAGTCTTTCACTTAACTGCACAAGAAAACTTCCAGGCTGGATGGTTCTGTCGGGTACCAAAGAGCTGCCCCAGCTGAGAAACCATCAGGAAAAGCTCCCCTATCGGTACCCTGAGTCCTGACTGCAGCCCTGTGTCAGCAAGGTGCATTTTATTGCGTATACACGGTTATGACTGCCAGTGCAGAATTACAGGCATGGAATGGGCCTCAGGAGAAAAGATTATTGTGTCTTAAAACCTTCATGACTGCTGTCGTTTGTGTCATGTGTGTGGTCACAGGAGGACAGCAAAGTGGCAGTGATTATTTGAACAACACTTGTCTTTGTGGCCTTCAGTATCCATAGAGCCACACCTGCCCAGGAGGTGATTCTGTGTGCTTTCAGGTTGTGCCACACACACGCACGCACACACACACACACACACACACATACACACACACACACAGAATCTGTGTCTAGGTGGCAGTCACCCTCCTTCCAGCCTCAGTCACTCCAGGCTCGCCGATGCCACACCGATTGGAATTCCTCAAGGCTCCTCCCCGCCTTACTGACATCTGTTCTGTCGTCTGGAAAGTCCTCCCCATCTTCTGCCAGACAGGTCCAAGCTTATCTTTAAATCCTTCTGTTGGGAGCCTTCCCTGGCACCCCTGTTCCTCCCCACACCCAAGGAGCTGATTAGTTGCTCACCCTGCCCACTTCTGTCCCTGGGCCACATGTCTGCGCTGGCCTCCTGGCACCTGTACCTGGCCGGTCCCTACCCAGCTGTGGGCTGGGGGATGTGTCTTCCTTCATTCTTGCCTCCAGGCCAAGTGCCTCGCAATCAGTAGACACCCAGTTTCCTAAATGACCACTATTGACTGGTCCCCGTGTTGTGGATTCCCCTGTGCTTTCACAGTTTTGAATTTCTAAGAAGCATCATCTAAGGAATTGCAAACGTATTATAAGGAGAGTAAAGTTTACAACAGGAGCTGTTGGAGTAGATAAGAAAGAGTTCACCCTGTGTGCAGAATAACTTCCCAGTGAGTGTTACTGACTCAGCAGCAAAAGAGACTGCTCTGTGCCCTGCAGAGCAATAGTAGCTTAACACAGAGCTGCTGATTCACTGCTGTCTAAATTGATTGTAATCATTCGTTTTTACCCATACAGAAGAACTACTGATCCTGGATATTTCCACAGACGATCTGCATAAACCGATGTTTACTGGCAGCAAGATCTGGTCAGGAAAAAGCACCTTAAAAGTAAATTGAAAAATAAAAACTGGAATAGTATGATGAAAGAGTCCTAGAAACCACAGCACAGGAAGAAGTCATCAAAAATTGGGCGACTTCCTAAGCAAAAGCTGCTCAATACCATCCCATGGCAGTGCAAAATTGGAGGAGAAAAAAGATGAGACACAGAGAGGTGACTTTTGGTGATGAGTTCAACACCGGCCCTTCCCACTGATAGTTGGAAAAGTCAGTTGGAAATGAACACCAATAGCGTCATCTTCAAATGCAAGCACAATGCTTGTTTAAACATTCACAGGTTTATGGGCGTGGATACACTCATTATCGTGGCTTCCAAATGATAGTTTCGAAATGCGACGTAGCAAAGCCATTCTTTGAAAGTCCCTAACGTAGGAGTGTGGCTCTCTTTCACTTGGCATCTGTGAGTACACATGGAACACCATGCAATTCAATATTCTTTTAAACTGCCTTGTAGCTGAACCATTTGATTTTGTGGAGAAGATTCTGAGTGAACCATTTTCACACTTTGTTTAGTTAGTATAAAAACATTAGCTGTGTACTTTTCTTCCATAAACTTAATTTATTCAATCCTTTTGAATTATTTTTCCATGCAGTGTTATATCACTTACATTTTGGTGGTTTTCTCCCCTTTTAAATCAATGTTGACCCCATTTGTTGCTATCTTTTCACTCATTCATTTGAAAGATACTGAGTCCCACTTGTGCTGGGCACAGAACTCCTTCAGAAAGAGCAGACGATGAAACAGATTTTTAAAAAAATCCCTGCCCACATGGAATTGACTTTTTGATAGGTTCTTTTGATATCTAGACCATTCCAAACTTGAGGCTTCCATAATGCAAATAGTATTTTATGTTGTTCATTGATTGTTTTCTCTTTTAGCAAGCACAACCCTCAAGATTAACTTTTTTTTTAAATTAATGAATCACAGTAGCTAGAACTTTTCTCCAGTCCCAAAGTAGCTGCAATTGCTTTAATATTTTGGCCTTTCTCCAGTGCGCTTCTGTGTAAACTGCTTTAACTGGTTCTACCAGGAGCATGGATACTTTGAAACCCTAATAGATGCCTTCTGAGCAGGTGACTTGTAATATTACCCAGCTTTACGAGATTAGCACCGCTGTACTTGCTGTGTTTCACCATTGTGAGCTGCTTCACCTTCAATCACTGCTAGTTCTCTTCCTATTTCCATTTTAGCCCCAGATAGACTGTTGATATTTTAGTAGCTCAGCAAGAATCACATAGTAAGTAAGAAACTACTTATAAACACTTTAGCACTTTTGTAGATAAAGAACAGTTTCAGAAAGTTTTCTCTCGCCATTCCTGTAAAAGTTAAGCCCCATTCTTCACTCTGGTATGAAGTAATGTATTCCACTTTTTCTTCCCAGTCCCTGTAATATGAACCAGTGAGGGCCACTGTGTGGGTTCCATACACTACTGCATCTCTAGCACCTAGCACCGGACCTGGCATGTGGGGGGTACCTAATTCATTGGCTAGAGGAAAGGAAGGTAGATTTCATCCTTTGTGTTTTCAGATCCACAGTTTCCTTCAGATGGATTTAGTGTGCTGCACGTACAGGTGCAGAGCCTCTGATCTGTCCAGTGGGCTCTCCATGGTCACCTACTGGGCCCTTGCTATCCATGAAGAGCGCAACAGCCAAGGCCCCTCCAATTATCTTTTTCTACTGCTTGCCAGTGTCATCCTTCTCTAGCTCAAAAACAAGTATCTGAATTCCTAAACTTGTCTTTTTGAAAGCATCATAATCATTGAATAGACATCTGAGACGGTTGCTATGGCTGGAGTCTAGCTTTACTTACATGTGAAAAAAATGTATTTCCTCTGCAGCCTCTCTGCTTGCTCTGTTTCTATTCATCTCCTATCAAACGCTCCACACAAAGACACGATCAACTGCATACTATTGAGAAGTCTACGGTGTGCTCAGATCTAAGGGAGCTATAAAGCAGCTTGCTAACAGGCTGCAATTAATCTTCACATAAATATACTAAGACTCGTATAATAAAAATTAAAGTGGGCACCCTGAGAAAATTTGTATTTTATCCAAGGATGGGATGACCTTAGGAATTCTTCTTTTGCAAGTGCCTCTTGACCTGCAGCATAATCCTTTGTGTATTCCCAGTGGTAGAAAATCTTTGCCTGTGGACAGCTTATTTTTAATGAAGAGTCATTCAGAAACTTCTTTCATAAGTAGCGTGGATAATTAAATTGCATAATCCCATGTTTGATGGAACATCAGAAATGTAATAATAGTACAAATAATATTTTCTTGGATTCATCAAGCTGCATGGTTCTTTAAAGGTGGATTTAAGACATGGAGAGAAGACTGCCTCTTTCCAAACCTTGAAAAAGTGAGTGTTTCAATGGAACACTACTCTGCTACAAAGAGGGCTAAACTTGACTCATCGGTAGGAAAACAGATGCACCTTGAGACCATAACGTTAAGTGAAGAAAATCAGATGCACAAGCTTAAATAGCACACGACTTCTGTCATATAAAAAACCCAAAGTATAAATAGGCTGAAGAGCAAAATAAAAGATAAACAGAAAACAGGGAGCTAGCTCTCTTGCAAATAGAAAGGCAGACCAAGAGATCGAAGGAGAGGAAGGGAAGGGAGGAGAAAGAGACATAAAACGAATGAAGATGTGTTATGTTCATGCGTCAACTCCCCACAAGGAATAGAATCATATTACTGCAAACGTGTGCTAATGAGAGTAAAAATTAAAAAAGAAAAGTGAGGGTTTTAAGATACGTGCTGACTGTTTCATTAATGTTTCTGCACCTGGTCAAATGGTTCATCTTGTTAAAGAATATACAGCTTCAAGGGCACGGCAAGAGAAGTTAAAGCACAAAGCACAGTGCTGGTGTCTAAGCGTGCGATGAGCTCTAGGGTAAGGAGAGTTGAGTAAAGGCTTCACACAGCAGCCCTAATGTACTCATGACCTTCTCCATTAAGAGCTGAAGTCAGTGTGGCTTTGTAAAGTCCTATTACATCACCTCCAGGAAGCCTGAAAAAGTCTTCCGAAGAGACAGATATTCTTAGTTCATTCCCCAAAGAAGAAATAAAAGCTCAAAAGGTGGAGCGGTTTGTGCAGTGGTGTACATTTTATGATAAACTGATCTGGAAATCCAAGGCCCCCAGCCTGGACTCAGAGGCCTCTTTGCTTGACTTCCAAGTCTCTCACGGGTGTGCACAGGCACCCATGTGCCGACCCCTGCAGCCACACCTCTGCCACTCTTCCTTGTTCCTGCTGTTGATGGCCTCCTCTCCCTCTCCCCCCTCCTCCTTGTGCTCCTCCTCTCTGTTTTCTTTTTGCAGTACTGGGGTGTTGTAGTCAGGGGTTACAGGGAGAACAACTGCATAAAGGACACAGAATTTGTAATATTGTTTTATAATAGTCACCCAGAGTTAAACACAAGAAAGTGCAGGAAAATCTGTCCACAACACTAAGACCCAGGATATTTAGCCGAGGGCCTGGATCCCACAGCAATGTCTTGAGAGAGTCCAGCTAGAGACCTAAAATGCATGACAATGCCTCCCACAAATCCAACTGGAAATCTAAGAGCCCACAAAGAAGACTCACACCAGTATATTTTACGGTTCTGTGCCGGGAAGGCCAAAGGTCAGCGGTGGAACTAGAAAGTCTATGCCAGCAGGGTGAAGGAGCTGTGCAGTGGGTTGAGGGTTCTACATGGGAGCTGGAAAGTCACGCTCAAAAGAAGAAGCGGGGCTGCCCTGAAGAGCACCACAGCCATTCTCAGCGGCAACGATGTCCCGCACTCCTCTGACGATGAGAACAGTTGAGCACAGGTCAGGAAGCCCAGCGTGACAAGCTTCTCCAGCACACAGCTTCCCTTCCGGAGCCAGGAAGCAATGCACAATGTGAGGAGCAGAGCTCCCGCAATGTGAACCACAGCCACTCTCATTGATGAGGTCCTGAGCTCCTCCAATGACAATGGCCGAATCCATATTGGGGAAGCCAGCATGACAAGCATCTCCAGAAGAACCAGTGGCTCGAAACAGCAACTCTTGAAAGAACCCACAATGCCCCACTCTTCTTCTCCACATCTCTATTTACGCTGGTAACTTCCTTCAGGTGGGCCATCTTTACTCAACACCAGCTGAATTAATTCAGTTGGTGCTAAGTTGACCATCAGTTTTTAATCCATAACAAGGGGTTTGAATGAACCCAGGCCCTCCACACTGAGCTACATCTGTAGCCTTTTTTATTCATTTGTTTATTTTGAGACAGGGTCTCATTAAGTTGCTTAGGCTGGACTCCAATGTGCAATCCTCCTGCCTCAGCTTCCCAGAGTTAGGATTACAGACTCGTCTGCCTTTTTACTACAAAACCATAAGTGCAACAGAGAATGTTAAGGACATTAAAATATACGAATCACTGTTGTGAACTTACTCTGCTATGAATGTGAAATAAAGTCAGGTCTGCCCCAAGAGGCAAGATCCAGGCCAGACCGCATTATGTAGCTTGCCTGATGTTTTTATATGGATGAAATCAGATTAGAATGAAAACCACCAGTAAACTAGGATTAGGAAAGAAACCATGTAACTGGCAGCTTGGAGAGCCTGTGTTGAAAGGAAGAGTAAGATGGGAAGAAATGGAAAAAAATTATTGCAGCTGACTGATGGCAAGGAGAGGGCTTGTGGGCTATTCCTGTTGCTAAACCATCTCCTCCTTCTGTGGAGGGAGGTCCAGTTGCTAACGCAGCTGTCACGCCGCGAATGACTCTAAGTACACTGGAGGACACCAGGGTTTCACAGAGCAAGGCCTGGTGCCTGAAATCCAGCCGATCTACTCCACAACTCAGATGTGTGCTCATTTGAGAAAGCGCATGACATCGGGGCACTCAGAAATGGTGAGTGTGGTGAGCCAGGCCACCATCTAGTGACGCCTCATCACAATTGGTAAGTAAGAAATAAACCGGCAAGAGCTGTAGGAAGTGGACTTTTCCTGTAGGCGGGACTGGCTCCTGGCTGTGCGGTCCAGGTGGTCACAGGGAGATCTGTACCTGGCGGGCCCTGAGCTTGCATAAACACTCTGCTGCAATCTTTTTGAAATCTTGAATAACTTTTGAGGAAATCATTCAACTCGTGACCCCCGGATTTGTGTAGCCACCCTATATGCAAGGTTATCCCAAGGATTAAGTGAATTAATACACATCAAGAGCACAAAATGGTTCCAAGTACCATAATTAACTCTCTGTGTTGCTGGTCATTGCTGCTGCTCTATTTTATTATTAGTATTGCTTGTGCTTATCGTCATGCTGTTTCTCATGCTTCGCTAACCCCGTAACGCCGCCCAGGGAAGATGAGTAGTCAGCGAAAGGTAAGGTGTGTCCAAAGGCCAGTATCAGTTTCAGGGACCATCTGCCTACCTCAGAAGAATACGCACAGGCCTTTCTATTGTCACCACAATGGCAATGACAATTAAAAGCAACCAGACGTCACCTACCGAGCCTTGTGCTACAATCATGCACGAACACAAACAGCTCCTGCTGCTTCACGCCACCCAAGTGCCCTGCAGTTCATAGTGATGGTTGCATTTCAACCACGTGGCAGTCCTGTGGGAGGTGCCAAGGCCACGCTGGATGCCACCAGAGGGGACTGTCCCTACTCTCAAGGGTCTCAGAGCCACCTTAGATCAGACTCCTACAAAACCACCTTTCACCACTCCACCACCAGGACCTGACCACATATATGGACATGTTCACATGCATGTACACACTCACACACATAGAATGCCTAAAGGACCAACAAAACAACATAAATGCATCAAAATATAGAATTAAAATGTACAGAGTAAGGCCACAAGGAGATCACTGAGTCAGAGTTATATAGGGTTAATTGCAAAAAACTTTCACAGAGCAAAACTTTCAGCTATGTTTTGAAAGACAGAAAGGACAAATATAAGTGGAGTGAATCAGGCATTCTCTGAAGAGAATGTAAGGGGCAAAGGCAGAGAGGCAAGAATGGACGTTATGGCTTATATCCAGAAGTGTCCCCAAAGTCTCATGCGCTTACAAGTGGGGCTGTTCGGGGGCGGATGGGGCTACAGTGGGTGAATACAGGTTAGTGTGGTACTGGGTTAGTACACTAATCAGTTTATAATAGTTCTGGGTGTGGACAATGAGAAGGTCCATCCTGAGTGTTGGCTTGTAGCCTGGATGGGATAAAAGGGAAAGGGGGACTTTGCTGCCTTCTGCCAACCCTGCCATGGACTGTTTCTGCCCTGCTAGGCCACCCTGCCTTGGAGCCAGCCAGCTCTGGGCTGAAACCTCTACAAACTGTGAACCAAAATAAACCTTTTCTCCTTTAACTTTGGGTGTCAAGTACTTTGTCTCGGCAATGAAAATGTAACCGAGACAACAAGCATACTGAGGACTAGTGGTGACATGCTGCTCTGTGAGACTGGAACATGGTTTTAAGCAGTCCAAAGGAAACGTTCATGTGAAAAATCATATAAGGACTCAAGTGTGTACTCTTCCATGCGAAAGTCATTTTTCCCGATAGAATGTCCCTGTTGGCAGTAGAACCATCAGTCTACTGAGCTGGCTTAAAAGCAATGCTGGGAATCATCACTCACTCTTTTTGATGCCTTAATAATTTTCTCCCCCAGGACTGTTCAGTTCTCCTTGCCTACAGCCTTCCCTGAATTCTAGCAGCACTCTTGGGTCTACAGACACCAATTTCACAAGATACGTAATCATCACGAACTTTCCATTTCTGTCGGTGCAGAGTGAAACCCTTACTCAACGTTGAAATATATTATTGTGTATTCCCTGACCCTCTTTCCCAACAACAGACCACAGCTATTTGTAGGGAAGAATATTTTGCAGCCCAACATGTTGAAACTTGTTTTTGGAAGATGCTTCGGTGCATTTCTAGAGAAATATGCTTGTTTTGCTTTGCTGTCGGTTATTTTTACTGACCGCTTGTGGGTGAGATGAAGTGCTTTAAACAATAAGTGAACACGTTCCCAGCATCCTCACCCCTGCCCCTGCGTCTCCTTTCAGGGGAGTGCGGTTAGGATGCTGAGCCTCCACCAAATGATGGGACGACTCATGGGTTCTGTGTGTCTCACTTGTGTTTGTCGTGCCTCAGTTTCTCTACCTATTAAGGGACTCATTCTTGCTCCACACTGGCTACTTAAGTGTGCAAAGCCCCTTCAGGGGTTGAAAGGAGGTGCTTTCTCTTATTTGGTGTCAAAATAAGGACTCTCTGTGATATAATATAATCAGAATTAGTCACTCACCTGAGGCTCCTCACCCGGCACTCAAACGCTACCAAAACATCGCCTTAATGGGGATGTGAGACAGAGGTTGGCAGCTCTGGTGTGCAACAACTTTCTTGGACTTCTGAATGCACCTACACTGCTCCAGCCCAACGCTTGGCAAATGGGGCTGGGTGGCTGGGTTTCTCCTCTCACTTCCTGAATCTGTCGAAGACTAATTCTTCCACAAAATGCAGTAAGCATAAATTCATACAAACATTTAATGCAATGATGCAAAACGAAGTCAAATGTATCATTAGATTCAACAGACGAGGAACTGCTCTGTCCAGCTGTGTCCACCTGTTGAGCCCGTCAGAGAACGGTGGTCAGGGTCTCAGGGCTGGTGCGAGTGTGAACCCCCGTCCCTCTCTCTCCATCACCCCTGCCGTGCCCTCTCCAGACGCCTCTGTGGCATCTGCAGGTGTGGGCGTGGACCCTGCTGGGAGGTCACCGAGGTCTCCTGTCTTGGGGTGTCCCCAACCCCAGCACCTTCTCAGCTTCATCTCTGTCTCAAAGCCAAAGAGGACGCCACAGATCCCATCAGGGGACTCGGCGCAGCCCTCAGGTGGGGCGAGCCGCACAGATGGGTCCCCCTCAGTAAGTCACGCTGAGGGCTCTGACTTCACCAGGGCACAAAAGTAAGGGGCGTTCAATAGAAACTGAACCCTTCTTTTTGCCAGCATCAGAGTCACTTATTTATTTTATAAGTCCTTCTCAAGTTAATTATCATAAAGACAGATTAACAGCCAGACTTACAGGTCAAGAAACGTAAGACAGTACATGAAATCAGGGATTACTTTTGGAAACATTATCCATGCTGGGTTAGGATAACTTTTTCTATTATCTATATTTTTTTTTTACCATAATGTCTTTCATATTCTCCAAAATAGCTGTCCATACCATCACACACAATAAAATCAAACAAAACAAACAGAACAAAACCAGTCAAAACAAAAGAATGAAAACACTACAGGATTTCAAAAAAAAAGGTAACAGGAAATCAGTGATGGCTTCCATAATGTCTCTTGTTTTCTTCAAAATAGCTGTCCATACCTTCACACCTAATAAAATCAAATGGACAGTTATTTTGAAGAAAACAAGAGACATTGTGGAAGCCGTCACTGATTTCCTATCATCTTAAAGTCCTGTAGAGCTTTCATTCTTTTGTTTTGATTGGTTTTATTCTATTTTGTTCTATTGTCAATCTTTTACTTTGTGTTTTATTTATATCTTGGGTCTCTCATATAACAGCAACCATGCAATATTTAAGTTTGTGTGAGATTTACTTCACTTACCCTGATGGCCTCAAGGTGGGTCCATTTTGTACAAATGACTCAAGTTCATTAGCATTACAGGAAATAGAAATGGCATGACGGGAAATAACCTGTGCACATGGCCAGCTACACAGTGAGACACAGTGCTAAAGGAAAGAGGAGGCCCCTTGTTCACAGTCGCTCAGCATTTCAAGATGACAGCAGCAGAGCCCTTCCGTACCCATGACCTGCGTGGGTGCAACGCGGGCACAAAGCTGTGGTCCACACGGGCATGGAAAAGCTCCAGGGCATAACAGATACGGGCCGTGCAGATACGGGCAGCTGCAGCTCGCGAGGACACCACATGTACAAATATGAGACGATCTGTGTAAAAGCATTCCAGGCAGAAGTACTTGGCTATGAACAGCAGGATTTGAGCTGTTACAATGCTGATCTGAGCTGCTCTGAACTTCCTTAAGAGACACTGTCTCCCACAGTTTGCTTGTTCAAAAGAGGAATCAATCTTTTAAGTACAACCGTGGAGCTGTTTCTGACCTATCCGAGCTTTGCCACTCCGACCTGCACCCGCCAGAGGGGATCACAGGTGGACGACCCCCGGCTGTCAGCGGTGTCGTGAGGGGGGCCCCAAAGCAGCCTCTCACCCTCTCCTCAGCACATTTCAGCACGAGCTCAATCCCTGTTTGTTTTCTGCAACTTGGGGTGCCAAACGCAATGACAGGTCACACATACACGCACACACATACACACACACGCACTTATGGGCACTTAGCAGAAATGTCAATATATGATCTTTTTGTTGCTATTTGATAGGGTTGAGATATATAGGACTTGTTTCTCCATTGGGTAACAAGGTAATGCTTGCTAAAAGTACTTAAATTTGCCCTAAATCATTCTTATGACAGTTGAGTTTAACTGTCAACTTGATGGCCTTGGGCACCACCTAACAGATTAGTAGAGCTCCCTTCTGTGTGTATCTGGGTGGGCTAGGGGGGAGTGACCATCTGGCCCCTCACACCTTGCTGGGGCTGCTGTCCTGCACTGATTTCCAGTCACCGTGAACTAAGCAGCTTTGCTATGCCAGGCCCTTCCTCTACGATGCTCTTGCCTTGGAACTAGTCAACCACGGACTGAGTTCTCTGATATCATGAGCCTAATTAAATTTGTCCTTCTTTAAATTGTGGGTATTGGAGTTTTGGTCCCTGCGATAAGAAAGATAACCAATACAATTTTTATATGGCCTTTTTTTTATTACTTTTTTTTTATTTACAAAGAATCTACAAAAAAAGCCCAATAAAACAGACAAGCAGGTTTGGCAAGGTCATGGTACAAGGTCACAAAGCCATATACAGAAATCTTGTGTTGGCCTATATACAAGCAATAAACAATTCAAAAATAAAATTGTAAAGGCACAGTTATAACATCACAAAAAAGCTTAAAGTAACATTACTGTATAAATTTACCAAAATGCATTCATTATCTGTTTCCTAAAAACTATAAAAACTGATCAAAAGTACTCAAATACAACCTAAATAAGTGAAGAGAGACTATGGATGTGAATTGGACAAATATCAAAACATTTATTCTCCCTAACCTTATCTATAGGTTCACCTCAATATCTATCAAAATCTCAGCAAATTCTTTTTCTTTAACTATCTTAAATATTTTTATATACATACACATAAACATATACATACTTTTTCCTTCAGTTTGTCACACAAGTGCAATGATACGATGCCTACATATGTGTGACTTATTTATTTCACTGATAAGTATTTTCTCAAGGCGCATCCATTTAAGTATGAAGGTGTCCAGTTTATCATTCTTTATACCTGAGTAGTATTCCATTATATAGAAATACCATATCTTCTTTGTCCATTTCTCAGTCGATGGGCACTTAGGTTTTTTTCAAGATCTGGCTATTATGATCTGTGCTGCTAGGCCTTTTTGATATGTTAACACCTAGGACTACTTCTGTGGTCTAACAGTCCACCAACAGGCTCAGGAATAGTGTATCCATCAATCTAGCACCGTGGGTTTTAATACACTGGAATGAAACATAGTTCTTAACTTCAAGACTCTCAAATTTGAAAAGAGGACACTGTCTATGAAATTAGGAACAAAGAGCATTAATGTTGTATAACTGGCTATAAATCCCAGATATGGTTGTAAAGTTATCAGATTAACATGCCCGTGGCTGAGGGAATGTGGGCTTCAGGGCACTGGGTCTGGGCTTTGAAGGATGAGAAGGGTTGGGATGAATAGGAGGGAAAGAAAGAACCGCCGGGGGACACAGCGAAGAGTACATGAAGTAAGTCTGATTTTAGCACACTTGGGAGGAGAAGCCCACATGGAAAACCAGCAGGAAAATCAGCTGGGCTAGAGATCGTAGTTCACATGTGAGAATAGCAGTACGAGTTTGTGTCCTTACGCAAGCCTGGAACATGCGTCTTATAACAATGAAGGGGCTTTGATCACGAGTCTATATGCAGTAGAAAGTGGTCACACACTCTTTTCAAGGGAGGTGCAAGGGGCGTCTGGGCCTGTGGCCCTGTCACTGGTGCACATAATGACCCGGGCGGATGAGGACTGTGGGGTGCTCATGGAGATGGAGTTCTGCCATCCTGTAAGAAGCTGGGCAGCCAGAGAGGCAGAAAAGTAGCAGGGATAGGAGAGCAGTGGGAATACTGGAAAGATTTGACTTAGCTGATAAGCACTCACTGAGTATCTGCTATGCACAGGAGCTACGGCTGCCCCTGTGGAAGTGAATCCAGACGAGATACATGCAGCCTGATGCCGCAGAGGCTGCCTTCTGCTGAGGGGGCGATGATGAGAGAAGTAGTCAGCCTGCTGCCATATGTATTCTTTTGGTTTTTATTTTTTTTTGTTGTTGTTGTTGTTTTTTTTTTTTTTTTTTTGTGGCACCGGGGATTGAACTCACAACCTTGTGCCTGCCAGGCAGACACTTAAGCCACTGAGCCAAACTCTTGGCCCTAGTTTTTTGAGGCAGGGTCGCTCAGGCAGGCTTTGCGCTGGCATTGTAGCCCAAGCTGGCCTTGAACTCACAACGCTCCTCCTACCTCAGCCTCCTGAGTGCAGAGATTAAAGGCGTGCGCCACCACGCCCGGCTCTGCCATATGCATTCTGTTGGAAAAAGTGGGGAGAATTCTCCTTGGACACGTCCAGCATGGTGCTCAACCCAAGGGCAGGAGCCAAGAGCCAGGGAAGATGTCCAAATACAACGACTTCTAACATAAGAAGGTGGAGTCTGGGAAAACAGGGTTCAGTAAATGCAGTAAAATGCGAAAATAATCACCTACACAACCCAAAAGACCCAGAAAGCTAGCATCCCTTAGAAGTAGCTCCCGACCTTCAAATCATCTTTCCTTGACAAACAGAAGAGGCTTGGATTTACCTTTTACAGACTAGGAGATAATGGAAACAGGTCAGTTTTGTATTCTGTTTGTTTGTTTGGGGAAATGCAGTTTTGAACTATAGGAGGATAGTGTCAAAATCCTTGTTCTAGGCAGCTGCAGGTAGAGTGGAAGTATGGTACTCCCCAAAGTATGAACAGAGACAAAGAGACCGTGCAGATGATACATAGCTGCTTTTATATCAGCAGTTAGACCCTGTGGTCTCCTTCAGCGAGTGTGTTTCCACTGACAAAGACCCGCTTGGGAGGACAAAGGGGAGAACGGATGCACCGTCCTGGGCACCCATGGGTGTAGTGATGAGACAGGTATACGGACCCCTGGCACCGATGACAGCCTCCTTCCTCAATAAAGGGAACACAGGGAGAGAGGCCAGCCATGGCGGGAGGTGGCAGTTCTCTTGTTAACACACTGGGTCCGCAGCCACTCTGTGACAGCCACATGAAGGGATCCAATCTGCAGGTGCACAGGAGCTCAGAGGGGAGGTAAGGCACCCGGGTAATGAACACTTCCTTTAAAAAGGAAAGATGATCTGAAGCAAGTATTGGAAAATATTAACGTTTCTGAAGCCTTATTAGTGGAGAAACAGAAGACTGAATCACCCAAAAAACCACCTCCTTGAGCTAATATTATTGCAGAATTACCTTTTTAGTAAATGAAATATTCCAAACATAAAGAAATGCTAAGGGAACCACTTAACAAGCACAACTGTCAATCAACAGCAGCCCTGAGCCCTTCAATCAATTTCCCCAGAAACCACAAAGGCTGGTGGACACCGCCCGCCATCCACTCCTCCTCCTCTCTCACACCCTTCTCGGTCCTTATCCCTTTGGTGTTGCCTTCTAGCTTGCCTTCCCTTTTTTCTTTTTTCTTTTCCTTTTCTTTTTTATTTTAGAGAGAATAAAACCAAACCAAACAAAACAGAATAAAGCAAATCAGAACAGAACAATGCAAGCGATGCAGGACTTCAAGAGAACAGGAAATCAACAATGGCTGCCATAATATCTCTCATTTTCTTCAAAATAGATGTCCATATCTTCCCACACAATAAAATCAAGCAAAACAAAATAGAACAAAACCAATCAAAACAAAAGAATGAAAGCATTAAAGGACTTCAAAACAAGATGATAAGAAATCAACAATGGCTACAATAATGTCTCTTGTTTTCTTTAAAAATTTGCTATTCTTTTTTACACATCTTACAACATGATTGCTGTTGTTGTTGTTTGTACCGGGGATCGAACTCATGACTTCACACTTGCCAGGCAGGCACTTGTGCTCTGAGCTACATCCCTGGCCCCCTTCCCTTCTTCCTGGAGCATTGTTTCATCACCATTATTCACTCATCATTGTACAAGAGGATCCATTCCCCGCCACAGGCTTACTGCCCCATGTCTTTCTCCACACTGACAGCTTGCCATCACTCTGATGGCACCTGGGGAAAGGGTGGGAGTGACCACAGGCCATGTCCCTGGGTGCTGTCCCCTTCCACTAGAGGGAAGATGTGGCTTCTGGAGACCCCTGGTGAATGCAGTGCTACCTCTTACTTGAGTTCTACTTCCCAGTGTCAGTCAACTGTGGTACTACTGTACCATCTCACGTGGGGGCTGAGATGAGTGGCCCTGGGCCCCATCCCCAGCACTAAATAAATAAATAAGTAAACATCATCACAAGAAGAAGCGTGAGTACAATACACTAAGGTATTTTGTGTGTGTGACAGTGTTCACATAACTTTTAATACAGTGTATTGCTATGGTTGTTCTATAAGACATGATAAAAATTACAGTGAATGTTGGAATTTAAAACAATTTATTACAGTGAAAGATGCACTGATCCCCCTCAAAGTCCTCCCCCTCACTTCCAATGCACTCATCCTGTCATTCTTGCCACTTTTTGCAGCAGCTCTGGGAAGTCCCCCTTCCTGAGTATCTTTAAACGTGCTGTCCTGCATGTGATGATGTTATGAGTCAATTTAAAACTTTTCCCTTTCATGGTCATTTTGACTTTGGGGAAGAGCTGGAAGCTTCCTGGTGCCAGATCCGGTGAATAAGAAGGCTGAGGACACAGTGTCATGCCTTTATAAGCCTGCCTTCACCGTTATTTTTGATCATTCTCATAAAGACACTTAAAAAAGAGGACTTCTGGTACTACTTCAGAACGCGGCGAGATGATGGGCTAAGCATGTTCAAAGCAAGAGAAAGTGTGTTGAGGGAAATTAATGACAATGTGTATTTTACTGCAGTAAATAGTTTTAATTTAACCATTCGCCCTAAGTTTTTAACACATTTCATTTTCCTAGTCGTTGTTGATATCACCCAGCATCTGTTTTATAACAGATCTGGCCCCAGATCTGTCTACACGGGAGGAGACATAGTCTGCATAGGGGCTGTCAGCAGTTGTAGACTTGGGCTTTCACTGGAGGTCATGAATGTGGCCCACGGATGAGAGCGGACCACCGAACTGATGATCTTCCCGGCGGAAGCCGGCTCCAGACCACCAAGAGTCCTTCTGCAGCAAAAGGAGACAACGCGGTGAGTTAGAACAGTCAAGGAGGCTACAGAAAGATTCCGGTACTCAAGGCGAGTGAGGATAGAGTAAGGAGGCATAATGTAAGATTTGAACAGGGATTAAAAGTAACCGATCCTCTTTAACCATTCCTTGGTGATGGGCATTTGGGTTGTTTCCGAAATCTGGCTACTACAAATGTGCTGCTGTAAGCATGGGTGCACGTATACCACTGTGGCATGATGTTTTTAATTTTTTCTGGGAAGATATCCAAAAGGGTAATTGCTGGGTCAAATGGGACCTCTGATCCTAGTTTTTTGAGAAATCTGCACATTGATTTCCATAGTCATTGCACCAGTGTACACTCCCACTAACAGTGGAGAAGGGTTCCTTTTTCTCCACAACCCCTCCAGCATTTGTTACTGATTGATTTCTTGATGGCAGTCATTCCTTCTGGAGTGAGATGGAATCTCAGTGTTGTTTTAATTTGCATCTCTTGAATGACCAATGATGTTGAACATTTTTTCTTTTCTTTTTTTTTTTTTCTCTCTTTCTTTTTGAGACAGGGTCTCACTATGCAGTTTGGGCTGGTCTTGAACTCACTTTGTAGCCCAGGCTGGTCTCAAACTTGCAACCATCCTCCTGCCTCAGCCTTCCGAGTACTGGGATTACAGGTGTGAACCACCATGCCCAGCTCATTTTTTCATATATTTATTTGCTGTTTAAAATGTGGTCTTTTAGTATAATGGAGTACAACTCAGCCATAAAGAAGCGTAAACTTGAGACTTTGTAGGTAAATGGATACAACTTGAGACCATACTCATAAGAGACATGAACCAGACTCGCATGTGTAAACATCGGTATTGCCTTCCTGGTGTGAGAACCTCCGAGTAGCTAAGGACCAAAATGTACAATGCATATTGTGAAATGGGAAGAAATTGTTCAAAATGAGAGAGGTACTAGAGTGCAGGAAAAGGGAAAGGAAGAAGGGAAAAGGAAAATCTACATAAGATGGTTATATTACTAGTTGCTTTTAGTTCATTGAAAAGCAAGGTATGTGCTAACATCATTTGGAGAATTTTTAGCCCATATCTTGTACTCTGAGTAACTACTTTGAAGATAACAGTACACAATGTATTAACTGTTGTTCTCCCACTATTTTGCCATGAAATTTTTTTATGTTCTCCGTAAAACATATGTTTGCCATGAAATTTTTTTATGTTTATGTTTCCGTTACGTTGTTTAAGGTAACCCAACGACCGTCATATACTAAACCGATATGACTGTGAAGTTGCGATGATGGTGCGTTGCGATTGTTACTTCACCAGGACTCTGTGTCTCTTCTGGGTCCAGCACAGTGGAAATCAGATTGTGGCTCAGGTGAAACAGGTGTGAGTCCGCGGAGAGGAGGAAAGTCGGGGTGGGGCGAGGCTCAGCACCAGCTCCCGCGGGGAGCGCCACGCCGCCCGTGGCCCAGACGCAGACCGGCCAGTCCTCGGAAAGGACGCAGCCCGAATGCAGGAGGGGCGGGCGGGGCCTCCTGCACATCCGCACACGGTGCATCACTGCGCTAACGTGACAGTTTTTAGGGTTCATCTCCTCCTCCACCCGCCGTGCTGATTTCTCACAAAAGAAACCACCACAAAGTGTGCGAGGGGCCGGGCTGCAAACTCAGACAGTTTTCAGGCCAGGAAACCCCAGAGAAGACTTGTTCTTGTTTGTCACAGGTGCCCTGGAGCTGCGGCAGATGAGAGGCGCCCTGAGGAGCAGGTCCTCCGAGTCTCCGCCTGCTGCCAGGGTCCGTGCTCAGCGAGGCCGGAGAAGGCGAGCCGTGTTGCCCCGCGCTGCGCTCTCGCTGGAGGCTTTCTTGCTAGATGCTTTCTCAGCGAGGGAGAGAGACTGCAGGCCAAGGTCACACGGGTGACTGCGCTGGATGAGGAATTCAGGTTTTCGGAGCTGCCTTCCCACCAGCTGCTTCCACCTCTGCCTTTAAAGTGCGCCAAGGCCACCTCCGCCGAGAAGCCTGCGGGGACCTGCACCCCAGCCCGCTGAAATGCCCTCCTGTGTGTCTCACTGCCACGCACGCGTCCATGGTCAGAGAGGGGCTGATGAACGTGTCTGTGTTTGACCAGGCTGGGTGTCACGGAGGCCAGAGCCGGGCCTCAGGTCCCAGTGCCGAGCTCTGCGCTGCACCATGAGCCCCTCGGGAGGCTCTTCCCATTCCCTCCTCGGTAAGGGTGTGGGGCACACGTCCTGAGGTCCTTCTCTGCTCTGGTGGCCTTCGGTTTGGTAACCACCAGGGTTGCATGTCCTGTTGCTGCGGGCGCAGGAAGAAAGGTTTTAGTGTGGCTTTGCCACAGTAGGACAAAAACTGATCATAAAAGTAGCCAAAGAAACTCCAAGAGCACGCCCAGCGTCACGCATCTGACATGGAATTCTGCCAGCGCCACCTCCTTCCCCTCCCCTGCCTGGAGACCATTAGAGAAAAGAGTCCACTCCAAAAGAAGCAGCTGCCTAGTGCCTGATGCAAATACTCCTGGGATTGTCCCAGTCAGGGCTCGGCTGCTGCTGATTGCTGACCCGGCTGATGCACCACGGGTTAGAGACGCTGAAACAAGCCTGCGAAGGAGGTGATAATTGGCGCGGACGTCCTCGAGGTCACCAGTGAGAGAGAGAGAGCTCCCTGCCTCCGCAATAGCAGCCTGTGCCTGAGCAGGGCCATAGCCTGCAGGATGACGGTTTACAAGACGGACTCGAGTGGGGAGGAAGTCTAAGGACTCCTCCAGATAGCGGGGGATAACCTTGCAGGAGCAAGCGCTTACTGAGACCGGAGGATTTTTCTTTCAAAGATTTTCACGTCCCACTGCAAATACTCTTTCTTTGCAACCAATTTTCATAACCAAATACTGTAGCCAGTTTTATCAGGAAGGAAACTACCTAATTAACAAATAAACCAAAGTCATTTAGTGGGCATTTTTAGTCATGAACATGTTTCTTAGTGGAGCAGAGAGAGGAGAGAGAAGTCAGTTTTTCTTCCCCGGCTGCAAATGACCTTAAAAGATACTGTTAAATAATAAATGTCCATTAACTAGTCTTGGGATAATTGCATCGAGACCAATCTATGATCGTATAGAACCGCATTTTGCATCAAAGTGCTGCAAGGTAAAAGTGATCCATCCTCAGATAGAGCCAACAGCCAAGGCGTCTTGTGAGAAGAACTGCCTTCCGGCAGCCGAAGACCTCCAGGGTCCCCCCAGATGCGGCTTTAGCAGCTGGTGATGTCCATCTCTTCTGGCATCAAGAGTAGCCCCAAATTACTCCAGGGATCCAGATAAACTGGGGTCCAGCTCATAAATTGCTCAGAATGTCACTCTGAAAAGCCAAACGCATGCCACGATGGAGGAGGGTCGCTCCTGTGTATTCTCTACCACAAATACAGATACGTTTTTCCCGATCAGTTATTTGCAGCCATAGAAGGTAGAGGAAATCTGCTGATGTTGACTGACCCTCCGGGGTGGCCAAGAGCGTGAGCTGTAGGAATGCAGGCTGCCATCTTATCACAAGCAGGCAGCTGGCGTCCTCTCGGTGTGCCAGCCCGTCATGTTGCTCATCACCGTCTGAGTTTTTACGTGTGTATCAAAGTTTTCCAACACAACTATGCCACTTCAGACAAAGAAATAGAGGAGTCTAGCCTTCTCCCTCACTTGTGTACTCTAGAGGGAGGATATTTTTTTTTTAAATGAAGAATGTACATAACTACCCTTCAATAAGTGAATTATTACACTTTCTAGAAGAACCAGGGGAAACCCCTTTAGGGTACTGTGATAGCCTGGGCAGTGCTGCGAAGAGTTCCAAGGGAAATTTACAGCAGGCCTGGCCAAACAAGGACACAACTTTCAAAGCATCTGTCGCCTTGGTAACAGCTCTGCTGGGTGTACAGTTTGCCTGTGATGCGATTCTTAGCCTTAATGGAGTAGCAGGGAGCAGAGGCGCCCTGTGGGTACCCTGTTGGGCCACAGGAGACAAATGTACCCCCAGAACCCTCAGAAGCAATCAGGAAAGCCAGATGAGCAGCCAGGGATCAAACCAAGAGCCGAATCTGTTAGTAGCATTCCCTTTCTTACTCTCAAACTTCCCTTACCTCCCCCTACAGATGGAGAGGGCTTGCAGACCTACAGGTGTGGATTTGTATTTCTTAATATTTTCTTAAATCCCAGAAAGTGGTTTTCAGTAACAAGAGGGAGGCTCCTATGAGCTATCAGTGAACAACTTGCTAGCATTCCTGATAAGGCAGCAATACGAATGAGTGTGATTTTGGCCCTGTGTCTTTGAGGCCTGAATTAAACAGGGGAAACGTAACACCCCACCACTTCACCATCTGCATGAGGCAGCTTTCCAGCACTAGAACCAAACACCCAAGGTAACCAATTTGCAAAGAGAAAAGGTTTGCTTCGGTTCTCAGTTTCAGAGTCTGTAATTCATGATCAGTTGGCCTTGGCACTTTGGGCTTCTATGAAGCCTTGGGCCTTGGAGGACGCTGACCCAGTCTGCAGGCCCCCTTGATCCCCCCCAGTGGGTCTGTCCCACCCACCACCATGGTGGATATAAAGGGAAGGGAAGGAGCAAGCAGCCCCTGCCCAGAAGCACAGGCTCCGCAGTTGGTGGAAGTCCCCATGCTGACATTAGCTACACGGCTTCCCCCGCTGATGGCAGCCTGCTCTTTTCACTCCATAGTGTACTTTGAGGAGGCTGCAGGGCACCCTCTGCTCCCCGCCTGTGAACCTCAGCTGACAACAGACCTCAGTCCACGCAGTCGCAGCTGCTGCACCCATTGACCAGCTTGACCTCTTGATTCCTAGTACAAGTCTCACATTCGCCAGTCATGAGGTGCTTAGGATGGCTATTTGACTTGGGAGACTTTTAAAAATTCAGTTTCCTGGGCCTCTTCCCTGAACAGATTTGACTTAGGACACTTTGAAAAACCTCGAGGACCATGACCAACCTCCCAGGGGAAGAACAAGGAACCATCTGGGAAGATGTAAGCAGCCCCATGTGACAAGAAAGCCTGGACGGAGCCCTCCAGACCCAGGAGTCAGTCAGCAGCCACTGGAGTGGCTGCGATGCTGGAGCAGTGGAGAGGGCAAGATGAGGAGCGAAGGTCCCTCACCTCGTGTACCCCAGCTGCACCTGGAAGGTGGGTGCCTGCCTGATGTGTGGCCATCAGCATCAAGGGAACAAATCAAGCACTGGGCTCAGAAGTTGTATACGGCTGATAAATATTAACTGCTGTGCTCATTTTTTTGGATCTAAAACTGCCCAAATAGAAAAGGGACCATTCAAGGGTGCTGTTTAATGGGGAGAATGCAAAGGGGGCAAAAGGTTAGCTCATCTAAAATCCAGAGAATAGCTGGACATTCTTGTGGGTTAGGCCAATCTTCAGGTGTTAGGGTTTCAATAGTTTACCTGCAAAGGACCAATGTAAGGATGGATCGTTTAACACCTATAGCCTATCACTGTGTGTCTTCCAAAGGAGTCACCATTTACCCGAAGCGGGAAAGAGAAAATAAAAACATCTTGCCAGTAATTCACATCTCATTTGTCAAGGCCCTGGCTTCACAAATATTCCTAATAAAAGCTGAAGACTTCTCAGCATTAATATCCAAACCATCACTTCCAGCCTAGGTTAGGGGTAGGTGGTTTGCCTCGAGGTGTTTGGGTGCTGCAAGCTTGGGCCTCAGTGTGGTGGGAACTTAGGAGGTGGAGCCCAGCCAGCGATGGTTAGGTCCTCGGGGTGCTGGCCTTGGACAAGATTGAGTTAGTTCTCAGGGGATCCTGTTAGTTCCCATGTGAGTGAGTTGTTAAAAGGAGTGAGCCCGACCCCAGGTCTCTCTGGCTTCCTGTCCTGCTACGTAACCTCTCCCTGTCACACGTGCTCACACCATAAGGCAGCCAAGACAGCCCTGGCCAGATCCAAGCAGAAAGAGACACATGCGCTTGGACTGCCAACACAGAGCTAACTAAGCCTCTTTTCTTAGAAAGTACCCAGCTTTGGGGAATCTGTCACAGCAACAGAAAGCAGGCCAGTACAGTTATTTACCGTTCTGAAACAATTAGCCACAAAATCTGTGGCTCCTTATAATACCTGTCAGTTATCTCATGCTTTCCACCAGCTGGGAATCTAGGCACAGCCTGAGGGGATCCTCGGCTTCCAGATGCCCCCCAAGACTGAAGCCGAGGTGCCTGCCCCAGCTGGGGTCTCACACAGAGGCTCAGCTGGGGAAAGATCTGCTCCCTAACATGCATGGTTGTTGGCAGATTCAGTTTCTTCTTAGCTCTCCTCTCTCCTTGTCATTTGGGCCTCTTCAGCTTGGCAATCAGCAAGGGAGGGACTTGGTTGACTGGACACTGTCACTGTCCTGTGCAACCTACTCACGGAAGTGCCATGTGTCACTTTGCTATTCTCTGTTGCTTAGAAATAAGTCACAGACACGCCCC
Source organism: Dasyprocta punctata (assembly GCA_004363535.1). Classification (NCBI taxonomy): domain Eukaryota; kingdom Metazoa; phylum Chordata; class Mammalia; order Rodentia; family Dasyproctidae; genus Dasyprocta; species Dasyprocta punctata. Next base: position 10,953 of record RJWM01004572.1, on the reverse strand, counting down.
CTTGCCATACACACACACTTAGGGGGAGAAGATTGCACAAGGCCTGAGCACCGAGAAACAAGAATCAAGGAGGACCATCTTCGGGTTGGCCTGTCACGACTGACATTTCCCGAACGGGGTCCCGTGGAAGCCCACTGGGCTTTGAAACATAAATCGATACTTTAGAAAACATAAAATGATAAAGCAATTCATCACTGTTTCTCATCTACAAGTTCTTAGAAAGAGAAATGCAAAATATATATTCAGACTCCAAATACGATGAGCCAATCTGCCTTGCCCAAGAAGAGTTTCTGTGAAGGATTACTGCTTTCTGTAACGGTGCGAAATGGTCACTTTCTACAGCAACGCATACCAGCTTCACTTGCAGGTTGATCCCTGTCATTTATTCGATGACGGCTGCTGGATGTTTTGCATCTTGTCTTACAATTTCAACATAAAGTAATATTTAATGTTTCTTTTATATTAAATATTTATAGGCTACAAATTCATTCTCCACAGATCTGTGACTCAAAGAAGGATGCTTTCAAGTTTAGAAAAAAAAGATTGTCAAACTGTGGCACAATCAGATAAGCAGAAGTTGATCAAATGCCCTTCATCAACATGAAGGTTAAAAGATTTATTTTCTGAAAGAGCCCGGGAGTTATTTGGCCAAAATGAAACAGTGAATTATTCTGGGATAAGTCAAAAGTACCAAGCTTTTGTAAACCACAGCCTGGGCTCTTTCTTTCCCTCTAATGTGAAGTGTTTCATGTCGCTTCGCATATTACACCTGTGGATCACGTGTCTTGCTTCTTCTCTGAGTCCCCGTCTCCTCCTCTCCCTTCAACCCCTCTTCCCCTCCTTATTTACAAAAGCTTTCTTTCCAGTTTTTTCCTTCTTTTCTCTTCTTTTCCCCCTTGTCCTGTGCTAATTCTGACAGTTCTTCCCCCAGGCTCCATAACTGAAAATCCACCCCTCAGGGCAGGAATGCACAAGGTACAGTTTACTTAATGCCTTGGTAGACACAGGAGGGATGACTGTGGTGGTTTCCTGAGACATCATCCTGGTGTCCCAGCTGCCAGATCCATTTGTCTCTGTTTCTCCCTCTCCCTCTCCTTCTTTCACCTCTTGGTCTCCAGTTCTCCCAGACCTGCCTGACTCCACCCACACTCACCCACCTTATGGCCAATCACAAGCTCTCCCTAGAAATCCATGCAGCACGACATGTAGATGTTGTCAGCATCACGTAAAGTTCAGAAAAAGAAAATTGGTCAAATTTCATTTATTTACAACAGCAGTTGTTTTATCATTTTTCTGGCATAACTACAAACCAAGTCCCCCTTCCTCCCCTGGCCCTCCTGTCAATGTTGGCAGTACTTCCTCATTGGAAAGAGGATTTGATGTGCAAAGGGCTTGGGAAAATTTGCAGTCTGACATATGGCTGGGAGTGGCCTAACTGAATCTAAATTAGCTAGGAGGCTCCAGGAAAACCTGGGCAAAGTGGTCAGTTCCGAAGATAAGACGTGTTAGTTAGGAAGCTGAAGCTGTATTCACCTCTAAGTGTTTATAGTACACACCCACAGTCTGCATGCCGGGCCCCAGGAAGAAAGCAGGGGACAAGGTCCCTGCCCACAGGCAGTCTGTGGTCTGCGGGTGTGACAGCAGTTACACAAGCAACTCAGAGAGAATGTGCTCCCCGGGCAGGGGAGGGCGCGGTAGAGCGGGGCAATATTCCAAACTTCCCCCACCCGTTCGCCCAAAAAAGGCCCAGGAAGTGGAGCAGGGAGGGGTTTAAGAGCAATGTGGAGGAGAGGAAAGGGAGCAGAGGCGGCCTTTGGGGTGCTGGGCTGGGGTGAGGGCCGTGGGGGCTCCCGAGCAGGAAGGGCCATGCAGAGGAGGGGAAAGTCCTGGGTTTGGCTCCCACACCCTCTGGGCTTCTAACCTTCAGTGATGAACCCATTTCCTTCCTGTTCCTCACATCCCTTTGTCCCTGGGGGAGCCCAGAGCTCCTGAGCCCAGGTGGCCCCCATCACCTCGGAGGTTCCCAGTCCCCGGGCTCTGAAGCTGAGACCTGCAGTCAAGTGATCGCTCAGCTTTCTGTTCCCCACCTTAGTCAGGCCGTCTATCCAGAAAAACTGAAAGTCTTACAAAACACAGTTTTTGATTGAATGAAATAAATCGTACTTTAAGAACTTTTCCTGAGATTTTCTTGACTAATCTTCAAAATAATAATTACATCAGGTACATTAAAAATTGAAGTTCTTTTCCGGGATCTGAATATTATGCATTTTGGAGACAACAATAATGAATAAGTAATTGACTGAGTAGCTAGGCATAGCTACATCCTGGAGTTACGTAAATAAGAAAGTAGCTTTCCACCAGATCGGCGCTGCTCAGGAAGTGTGTGCTGAGTGACGGGGACGCGTGTGGATGCGGCGACAGTGACGGTGAGGAAGCAGGGCTCGTGGTCAGACAGGGCTGGGTGCCCGGCTGAGTTTGGTGCTCTTTGCCATCTGCCCACTCTGATGCTTTTCCACAGGCTCATCTACTCTGCTATGATTGGAATCTTTGGGAGACAAAATAAATAAATCTCAGAAAGTAAAATACACAGGAGAAGGCAGACGAAGGACCGTCCTGGAGAGCGCTTGGAGTCACTACCCACGGGGCCCCTGACGGGCAGAGAGGAATGAAGACGCTCAGAGAAAACCAACAGAGTGGTCAGAGCAGCAGGTGTCTCAGTGGGACTTCGGAGCGGGATGAGCATGGGGAGAGAGGACGCAGAAGGGACCATGGCGAGAGGGTCTTGGTGGCTGAGATCTCAGGAGTGGGGCCGCGCAAGGTCACGTGGATTTCCAGCCGCAAGGCTAAGGTGTCGTGGAGGCCGCTTAGGTAGAGGAGCCCAAAGCCACCTGTGCTGCTCAGGGGGCAGCTGGGTCCTCCACATCTGCTTCGTGGGACAATGGCAGGGGGAGCCCTGGGGGGGAGAGGTAGAATCCAATGACTTTGATGGCATCAGGAAGTGACGGCGTCAGAGACAGGCAGCCGAGGTGAGAGGAGCTTCCCAGGGGACTCTCGGCCAGGGCTCCCCCAGAAAGCGGAGCCTGGGCCAGTGGTGCCCATGCTGCTCATGGCCTTACACTCTCAGGGGTCAGGAGTGGGCGATGGAGGGGGTGGCAGGGCTAGGGAATAATTCGGGACAGGAGCACGCTCTCCAGCGGTCACCGCAGCAGGTGAACAGCTTCTGTTCTGCTTTCAGACGCTCCTGAGAAGCCACATTGACTAAACACCGGAACTTTCCCACCCTCTTCTCCCGTGTTAGCCAGGGTGGCCTCGGAGGACTCGAGCCGCTTCGTGCTGAGTGTCAGGCAGCTTCCTCCAGCTGGGAGGCCCCTGGGAAGCCCCGGGTAGGAATCGAGTGACAATGAAGTGCAGCTGAGGCAGCAGGGTGTCAGGCTCGCACCTGCCTGGAACTGATTGTCACAGCAGAGGCTGCAGGAAGAAGTGGGCAGAGAGAGGGTCAGGTGAGGCACCGCCTCTCAAGCAGAGCCGGTCCCCATGGGTAGAGGAGCCACTGTCCGGCAAGCAGCAGGTGGGAGCAAGGAAAAGCCAGGACAGGCACAGCACCAAGGGTGCTGGAGGTGGTGGCGTTAGCGACCAGAGTCCAGTTAAAGCGTTGACCCTGGACTTGCAGAGAACACAGATGAGAAATCATCTCATACTCAAGCAAGACTGAGCCGCAAAGAAGTGGCCAGAGGGAAGATCCATGCTCACCTGGGCCAGGTAGCTCCTGAGACCAAGCAGGTTCAACCAGACCTAGAAATCTGATCAAGGCCCAGCCACTGTGGAAGCAAGCTGGGGCCTCATCAATGCTATCCACGCAGCAAGACGAACGGCAGCTGCACTCCCAGAAGTCTAGGCTGAGTGAGGAAATTCGTGATGTGTTTATTTAAGACTTTCTAGGGAGAGGCTAGGAGGAGGAAAGGAGGCAGCACGGAAGGGAGTCTGAGAAACTCTAATGTACGAAGATCTGATTTGTCGGCTCCACTTGGCAGTTTTATTTATCAATTTGTCAATTAACAAATTAGTGTTCTGATTTAGTTAGGGCTCTTTGGGGAGTTCAGCCAGTTACACTCCTCTGAGCCAGAGAAACTCTGGGCTTGCTAATAAATCAAGTTTACAGACTGCCGAAGAAGGAGATCACAGCAGGAACGGGTTCCCTGTGAGGTCTCACATTAGCTTCGACCCTAGCTCCTTCGCTGATACTTTAACGTGCCCTTTCTGCCTTCAGTACACAAATCATCATGCAGGAACAAAAGGACGTCTCCATGACGTGGTTACCTGTGGTTGTGTAATAAACCATGTCCAGATCGTCCTGCTTAGCCAGCCCTGCAGCTTGGGCCGGGTTGGAGTCACAGTGGAGAAGGCTGGAGAGGGCTGCCAGCTGTGGAGCGAGTGCTCTGCATACACGGAGCCCTGACTTTGGTTCCCAGCACTGGGAAAGAGATAGGGAACCGGATGTGGTCACCATAAGGCTGGCCTGGGAAAAGTGGCTGGCAGTACTGTGGGCCTTGGGGGCAGCTCAGCTCAGGGGTCACGGTTTCCTGCTGGCCAGGAGGCAGAGCTCACCCTTCGTTCCATGCCACACAGATCCCTCCTACGTGGTGAGCTGCATGATCAAAGCCTTGGAAGGAGGGAGTCTGCTAGCAAGGAGGGCATTCTAATCTTTTGGAACTCAACCATGGAAGTGACATCCCAGCACCTTGGCCGAATCATTAGAAGACAGTCCCTAGGTGAGGACACATTCAAGATGAGGGGATGGTAGAAAGGCCTGCGTTCAGGAGACAGGTTCACCGGGCACTGTCTCAGAGGTTACCAAGGATTGTCACATGAAGAGTCAGAACACAGCAACTCAGGGATAGAAGTGTAGTTTTCTCTCATTCTCAGACTAGAGGTCTGAGCAAACAGTCTAGGATGGAGAGGTGACTGTGTCTCTCCAGGGACCTGGGATCCTGGTTACCTCAGTCCTCTGGCTCTGTCCTCTCCAGGAGGTGGAAGACTTGGACTCCAGCCAAATGTCCACATGGCCTGCACACTGCCACCCACCACACAGACGTGGGGAGAGGTCCTTCCTAGCGGAGTCTGAGATGGTTCACTCTGCCACCCGGCAGAGATCCCGCGGAGCAGGGACCCTGACCCACTTCCCCGGGAGGAACGAAATGTGGGATGCCTTAAGCTGGGGACAACTTACTATAGAGCAATGGTGTAATAAATTATTTAATGTGTAATAGCTCTAGTCCCCATTACTTTGTCTTCATTCTAATGCTTGGGAGTGAAAAAGAGAGCAATAAGGACTTCACTGAATTTCTTTTCAGCACATCATCCAACAGAGATGTTGCCCAGATGGTTCCTGCACTCATCTCATTGGTCAGACTTGGCCATGTGACTATATAAACTACAAGGAGCTGGGAAATGTAGTCTTTCAGTGGTCAGCCATGCACCTTCTGGGGGAGGGGAGTCTTACCACACAAGCATGAGGCAGTGGTAATGGAGGCAATAAGCAGACTCCACCACGCGGTGAACAACGAACAAAGAGTTGAGCATTGAATTTATCACTCTCAGATGATGCATAGATGTTCAATTGTCCCAACTCTGACATTCATTTTATAGCTACGATGTTTGCAAGGAAAAAAAAAAAGTACCATATTCAGGCAAACATGGGAGCCAATTCCTTCATGAAAAATTCTCTGCTTGATTAAAAAATCCCAGTTCCCGGCGTGGACCCCAGGAAGAGAAAGAGATGGGCCTCTCAGGAGCCCACCCCGCCAGGCCTGAGCGCCTCCAACCAGAAGACAACTAAGTCTGCCTTCTGGGGGCCTGCACAACTGGCGTGGACCCCAGGAAAAGAAACACGAGCCCCCCCCCCCATGCCTACTGGTGCTTGGGCTAAGAATCAAGGACAAAGCTCTGCCCCATCACCCAAAGCAACCTGCTCATTCGGAGGTCTGGCTAAATTGATAGCAACTAAGGTCCATAAAACAACTAAATGCTAGTATTGTTTTGTTCATTTTGCAGGCCTGGGGCTGGCAGCCTGAGCATCTCTTTGGAAGATGACAGTACGCATTGTAGCAAAAATGGGGGATTCTCTTCTGTCTTGTGTTCGAGGCCCAGTATTGTTCTCATTGTTTTGCTTTATTCTGATTAATTTTTTTGACTTTATTTTATACTCTGTTTTTATTGGTTTTATTGTGTTTTTTTTTTTTTTGGTTTGATTTTACTATACCTGTTGGAATGGTCAACTATTCTGAAAATAACAAGATATACTATAGTAGCTATTGTTTTCATAGTATCTTTCTTTGAAGTTATGTACCAGTTCTACTGCTTTGCTTTGATTGACTTCATTCTGTTGTGTTTTGTTGGATTTTACTATCTTTAAAATAAAATAAGGGTTGGTTCAAGTATGATTTTTCTCTTCCCCTAACCAGAAAAGAAAAATTAAGTTCATTATAAATTAGCGCAACATTGTATGGCTGTGCTTTGTTATTAAAAATTGAAATGCTAAAACCCAAGTTATAAAATACGGAAATTACTGGACATTTATTAAGATAAGTAAACTTCACGTTTTACATATTTTATCACCACAGTCTACCAAATCAAGGGAGCCAGAGGGCACTTTTTTAAGAGACTAATTTATTCATAAAGAAAATCTCCACGTTCTCCTATTGAGCTACAACAAACCAGTGCTGATAAATTCTACTCCAAACACAAGCGCTGATTAGGGCTGGGTGCTGGGTTGTCACTGTTGAGAGGCAGTCCCAGCATCTACGTAGATTAATCCAGCCACCAGGAGGGGACTACGACAGGGCCCAGCGTTGGAGCCCTTAACACTCGTGCGGTCTCTCAGTCACACACTTACTGAACTACGTGCTGTTTCTTCTCTGTCTTAAGTAAGAAATACCCCAGCCCGTTTTACTTAAATTTAAAACTTCCTATACTGCATTATCTGATTTGCCAATTTAGGTAACTCCACAGCTAAAGAATTCCCACTGGCTTTGACCATCTTGACATGTGTCAATAGAACGACTGGACAGGGCACCTCTGATGGGCATACAGTGTTCTTGGGTTGACTTCTACCAATCTATCAACAGTTTCCTTCTTATTGCTACCCGTATATGATGGCATTTTGCCAGAGATACAAGGTACGCAGGTGCCCCTGTGCTCTTTCACTGACTTACTGACAAGTTAACTGCAGTTCACATCTCTCTTTTTTTTTTTTTTTTTAAGAAAAATACAGTTTGAGCAGTGCATCTTTCTTGCTTCTTCTACCTTCTGGTATAGTAAGTTAGAGTGTGGGTTCCATGAACTGCTTCGGAACTTCATTGGTGACCTTTTTTTCTTCCTTCATTCTTCTTTTTAAAATCTTTTTGTTAGCACACGTTCGCAGTGCATAATGCTTCCATTCCTCATGGAGAGTTAGAACAAGGCCCCGATGCATCCTGTCTCCCGATCCTCTTCCCGTAAGATCTACCTGCCTACTTCCTACTATTATCTATCTTCTATTTTGCATTTTATTCATATTTTGAGTTCCTCTCAAAATCACTTTTTAAAGTTTGTGTCTATGTATGGGGACCCTTAAGGGGTGTTTGACATTAAAAATGTTAATAGCAATCACTTCAAGGAGTGAAATAAAGCCCAAAACCAAGAGAAATAAGTGGCCATTTACTGAAAAATTTCTATGCACCAGTGGACTGAGTACTTCACGTAGAATACATTATTTCATCTTCACAATGACCCTAGTAAGTATGCAGTGAGATCCCACTTAATATAAACCGGGGAAAAGCTTGGCATGTTTTAGAAGTGTCCGCAAAACAGGCCTTGGGCTGCACAAAGAGGAGGCAGAGTATAAAGAAGACTTCAGTTTGTAGAAAACGCAAGCTCACAGATTCATCGTTGTGAGGACAATAAACCACAGAAGCTCGGCTTGAACCAGGGTGTCCTCATCCCATAGAAGGGCTTACAGTTCGGGTTCAGGGTTCCAACTCATGGTGTACTGACAGGCATTAAGAATTTCCTTTATGCTGATGAGCAACATGCTCACTAAGAGGAAGTTTAAAAGCAGAGGAAAGGTTTCGGTTTTTTTGTTTTTTTTTTAAGTTTCGGGATTGGTTTGTCACTTGTTCATGCATTCAGTCATTCATGCATTCAATCATTTATGAATTCATTCATGCATTCAATCATTTATGAATTCATTCATTTATTCATTCATTCATCATTCATTCCATTTCAAGTACTCACTGAGCACCTAGTGTGTGTTGAGCACAGTGCTGAAAGCTGCGACCTCGAGGTGAAAGTCTCGCCCCTCTTCCCAGAGGCCTCCACCCCACTGTGACAGCACCACGGTAAGAAAACGAAATGCATTTGTGACCGCACTACAGTAAGGACATAGGGAAAGGGGTGCTTTAATCTCCCCGGGGAGTCAGAGGTGACTTAACAGGCGAGGAAGCCTTGGTGCAAGGATTTAAAAAGAGTGGTGCTTAGGGGGCTGGGCCCGGAAAGGTGCAGGTAAGGGAGGGAATAAAGGAATCATGGCGAGTTCCAGGCACGCCCCCTACTTTGACTGGCCACGGTGGTGTCTGGGTGGGCACGGAGGCAGTTGGGGGGGTTGAGAGTCTAACTAGGCAGAGTCCATGTGCTGGTGGCACCGCGATGGTGAGGCCACCCACTCCACGTGAGCCGCGGAAGGACGTGGCTCTGTCTGTGTCAGAAAAGCCTCTGCAGCGGCAGGGGCGAGAGGACTCGGGGTGGAGGGGCGGGCGGGAGGCTCCGAGACCTGGCAGGAAGCTTGGGACAGTCCAGGTGGCCAGCAGACACCGTCCTGCGCTAGGACAGTGGCAGTGCAGTGGGTTCAGGCAGGGCCGGAGTGCAGACTCATTCAGCCCAGGGATTTCCTGTGGGTGGCTTGTGTGACCTGTGGGTGATGGCGACAGTCACAGCTGGGGACACGGCCAGAGGAACGGCTTTGATAAGGGGAGCACCTGAAGTCTGTGAGAGACAGGGACGTCCCCGGGGGCCGTGGGAGGCCGAGGGCTGCGAGGTTCACGTGGTCCAGGGGGACCCCAGAGCAGGCCCCCTCTCTTCTGCCCTTCTCTGCGGCAGTTTCAGGAGCTTCTGAGAACCCGCTCCTCCCGTGCCTCGTTCTCGCTATCCCTTCTCCCATCGAGGTTCAGAACCCCACGGTGGGTCCCGGGGCACCCACCCCGCCGGCCCTCTTCCCTCCCCACTGCCCCCGTGTGGATGCCCACGTCCCCCAGCCTGAGGGCACAAACGCGGCACACATGTGACCAAGGACGCAGTGTCCATGTCAGAGGGAGCCAGGCCACAGAGCTGCAGAAAACAGTGACCGTGCCCAGGGCCAGGCAGGGGACAGATGGCCCACGAGGCCTCTTCCCTGCCCTTGGTGAGGAGTTCTGCGTGCACACTGACGAAACTTTGGAAAGGGGAAGCGCCGCAATCTCCTCCCAGCCGTCCTCGGTGCCTGTGACCAATGGTCATGGGCTGTACCTGTCCCCAGAGCCGGCTGTGGACACCCACATCCACACTGTCCTCATGTCTGTCCCCTCACTCTGCCCTGACACTGCGCTATGATCACCTGGAAATCACATCCAGGAAAGGAGACCTGGCTGCCTTGATGCTGGCCATGCTGCAGACCGCGTGGGGAGAGGAGGGAACGGCTGCGACCAGAGCCAAGGAGGTTCCATTCCTCCCCAGCCCGCCAACGTCCCTCACATCCAACGGAAACCTTGGTGACCGCGGTGCACAACCACGGTCACCTGAGCGCAACCACCGGGGGAAGGGCAGGATGAAGGGTCAATGCCACTCAGGACCAGCATGAGGCCCTGGCTTCTGGGGTGGTTTAAACCGCTCCCTCGGGGGACCCGGGAGGGTCAGAACAGTGCCAAACCTGGGCATGACTCACCTGTGTCCTGTCAGGTGACAGCCTAGCCTGAACAGGACACCGTGACACCCTAGGACACTGTGCTGGGACTCTGCACTCCCAGCAGGGCAAAGGGCACTCACTGGCCTCAACCTGCAAGGCTCAGGTTCATTACTGCAGCTCCCACGGCACCGGTCCTGAACTGTGACTGTTTCCGGCTAGCAGGGCCAGGGCTGACCTGTGCCCAGTGTGCTGGGGTCTTCAGGCGCTGTGACAGCCCTGGGAGCAGCAGCCCTTTGTGGCTGGGTTTCTGGAGCTGGCCTTGCCTGCCTCCCAGCTTCCCTGAGCCGTTTCGGGCTCCCACTGCTCGCGGTGGAGGTGGGGCTCGGTCAGAGAGTAGGCGGCGGGAATTCCAGACGGACACTCAGAGAAGCCCCTGGCTGGGGAGGGGCTGCGGCTGCTCTTCCAACGCAGTCGGCCCGTTATCAGAGGCTGTATCAAAACCCTAGCTGGAGCGCTCGTTGAGTACATATTATCAGGCCACATCCTGAACTATGTCTGGGGCAGGGCCTGGGCATGTGTGTGTGTTATTTTTGTTTTTGTTTTTGTTTTCTGTCTTTTTGAGACAGGATATCATTATGCAATTCAGGCTGGTCTTGAACTCACTTTGTAGCCAAGGCTGGTCTCAAACTTGCAACGATTCTCCTGCCTCAGGCTCCTGAGTGCTGGGATCACAGCCTCTCCTCTCGGGTGACCAGAACGTGTCCGCCTGGTGTCCAGCCAGTGTGTCCTGCAGGCACCGGCTGACACAGCCAAGTTTTCCTTCCCAGCACAGATCCCCCATTTCAAAGAGCTCGCCTGGTGACTGGTGCAGTGTGGCGCCGTAAATTCAGATGGAAAGGCCTTCTCATTCAGGCCTCATTCCTGTCTGGAGAGAGAACTCCCAGGACCCATTCCGCCCAGGTTCCGTCACCAGGCCTGGCGCAGGAGCAGCATTGGCAGAAGCGGGGTTGTGGCTCCCAAGGCCGGGTCTAGAAGCCGAG